>CAXAMN010016891.1:164223-182114 GCA_963970005.1 Durusdinium trenchii
CATAAATGTTCATCAAAAAAGAAAAAAGACAAGTAACATAAAAACTAATAGAAAAACTAATGGAAAATTTGATGCCTGGGTGATCACCCTCTATCGCCAAAATGGCATCGATAAGTGATCACTGACAAATCTGTGATAATTGAAGTGAGAGAGACTGAACAGCATTAGAGAGTAACCTCTGTGTCCCAAACCTACCTTACCAAAGACACCGAACCATAGAAAAACACGTATAAAAAATCCGCGGATCCAAATCTGATCCGGTCCACTCCTTGAGATCTCTCGCCTGGGTGGCCTCAAAAGCGCTCGACACACGTGTATCGATGCCAATCATGCGGCATCTCAGAACAAAGGAGAATTATATAAATTGAAAAGGAAGCTATCAGGCTATTAGGTTCCTTTTGCTCTTAGGTTGGAGAAGAGAGGAATAGCGGAGTCTACTTGGGGAACACGACTGGAAGAAGTTCATGCGTATAAATCTGACATGGATGGCCTCCACTCTAGAAGCGATGGCCTCCAACCTAGTAGCGATGGCCTCCATTGTCCATGTTTTACCACTTCTCTTGGCACCCCAAACGCAGTCACAGGAGACGTAGACTATCCGCCAGGGTTGAAGTCTCAACAACGCTTCTCGCGCCTCGCAACACACCATGCAGACACGTCAGGGTTGGGAAGATGTAGTGCAATCGTGGCTCTTTGGTTGTCAGTTGAACATGCATAGGGTCACGTCATTCGGTAAAAAGCACAAAAGGAAGCAGCATACTTCAGAAATTAAACACGAACAACATGTAAATTGCCAAAACTGCCATAGCTTACCCATCAGCATTCATTGGCCTGTGTCCTATTCCTAGAAAAGACATGGACGAAGTATCCTTGGTTCCCCACTGTTGCGCCACACCTTTTAAACATTCCTAATTTAATTCTAATTACAAATAGCTTCTTGTTTCTAGCAAACATTGTTACTACTAGTAAGGCACTTGTTACTAGTAGCGATGCACTTGTTTCGGTGATTCCTTCTGCCCCGTCGTGCTGGCACCAACGGTCACCAACGCCTCTTCTTTCAGTCCCTGTCGAGGAGGATCCACCACCACGACCTTCAATTCGAGACGTGGCAGTTATTGGCAGCATGTATTTGCTTCTATCTTCTACTAGCTCCTTGTTCCTAGTAAGGATGCTTCTAGTAGCGATGCCAGGAGCCCCTAGTAGCGTCCTTGCTCCTAGTAGTAAGGCCAGGAGCCCCTAGTAGCTTCTTGTTACTAGTACTTGTAGCGATGGCCTCTAACCCCTCCACCTAATGGCGCCCTTTCGTTCATTCAACCATTGAACCTTTGCCCTGTGTTGACTCGAATGGCGCCAAACACGACGAATGGATTTTCCATCGGTTTCAAATCCAGGGAAGAAGACTTGCAGGAGAACTGATGAACATAATAATTAGATTACAAATGAATATACAAGCTTATAAATGCCTAATGATATGCTTACATAAATACAAGCAAACAGACTTATCCATAAAACCGATGACCCCAAACATCCCGCACTAAGACTGGAGCAATCTTCTGCCCTGGTTGCAAGGCGAGTGCTATTTGCCTGGCAAAATGAATTTACAGGCCAACAGCCTACAAGTACCAACATGTAGAGCGCCCTTTTCTTGAGCCAAACATAGAGGTCAATCTGGTATGTACAGGTGTACAATCGTGCAAATACACCCCCCGCTGAACGCACTTGGCAGCAAAGGTAGTGAAGAACACTATACACGACTATGTACACGGGACAATGTGCATACTGATCTGACCTCCGGTTCCCCGGTGTTTCCTTTTATGGTTAACACCGTACGTGCCTGCGGCTTTCATAGCTTCTTTGCCGACCTGAGGCGCAGGGGAACGACGATTAACTCGATTTATTATGAAGTATAATGCCGAACGGACGATTTGCAGTCGGACGCAGCTCTTTTCACATGCATCCGCGGATCGTCAACTGGAAATGGGCCTTTTACGTAGGCACACGTTTCCACGCGGCATAATTAGTGATGCTTCCGTTTCAGGAAGAGTGCACTTCGGCTAAATCGAATTTGAGCCTTGCAAAGATTGCGGATCGCCTCAAAGAAGTTGACGTGAGGCAACTGCTTCCGCAGCGCGTGCAAGGACTATTGAGAGCATATCGACACCTAGAAAGACAATGCGCTACCACAAGCACTGGATGAAAAGAACTGCGCAACTGTCATAAGGCATCGGCTCCCGCCGTGCATAGGTGGGGTTTATCGGCCGCGACCCCACCAGTCCGCTCCGTAGTTATCTTGGTACCAGGTCCAATCTGCATAGTGCCAACCTGGGATGGTACCAACGTCGTCATCGAGGTCCCTCCAGTCACGGGCCCATCGATTCCTTGGGTAAGGTGCATTCTCACGGGTTTGTCGACCTCCGTGACGCCATGTGCCCTTACCTTTGCCTTTTACTCGATCGACACCCTCTCTTTCCGGAACATGGATGTTCCTTGGGTCTGCTCGTACCAGGTTCTCATAGGACGGGATGCTCTGGAGGTCGGATGACAGCCATCCAACGAACTCCGTTTTCAGCTTCTCAACGTCCTTCTCTTCCGAGAGGAATGAACCAGAGAACCCCAGTACTTCGAAGCGGTGGTGTTCCATTGCGTACAGTCCGACAAAGACACCAGGGCGTAGGATCTTGTTCTTCCAGAAGACAAAGACCTCGTTCGACACATCGACTTCTCGCTGAGATGTGTCTGGAATCATCAAGATCTTCGCTTTCACATTGACTCCTACCCCTTCTTGGATTTGTTGGGCGGTGCGCGTCGGAATGGGCAATACCGCTGAGCTGAGTCGTTGCAAAAACTTTAAACAGTCAGGGACATGTCCTGCGCCGCGCAGTTGAACGCGTAGAATGGATCCAAGCACAACCGCTCTGTGAGCGAGCCAAATTCCAGTTTAGACGCTTTGTCCATGTGCGACTTGGCATGTGCTCGGATTGTCGCAATGGCAGATTGTCCAGTCCTGATCCTACCACCTGCAGGATTCCTCAGCCCACGGTCCCCCCGGGCACGAATATCGTCATCCGGGAACATGTCCAATGACAAGTCGAAACCGAAGCTTGCGGCCAAGTTTTCAAGACGGACAAGCAGCGATGCCTTTCTCATATCCGTTGCAACACGAGCTAGTCGTCCACAGTTCAAGCACGACAAACATCCGAATGGGGAATCGGATCCGCAGTCAATGCAATGCTGTGGCTCAACATCGTGCTGGCGAACGGTGATCCACCGTGAAGTGAAGAACTTTTCGTTTCCTCGAGGATCATAGCGCATCTCCATCTCAGGGGTCCAATGCGCCCAGTCAACTGATCCCAGCGAGAGAGGCCATGCCGAGTTGTTGGGGGCATCGCCTTCCGGCTGCCATGCAATTGCCATGTACGGAGTTGAGTACGTTCCGATATTGGCATCTGCATGCTCGAGCTGGTCCTTGCAGAACTCACGGTTGTACGATTCAAGGATGAAGGCATTTTCCACCCAGGCCCCATGCACCCATTTCTCATACTTTCCGAACAGGTCCCACCTAGACCTTGCCAGCAATGACTGCCTTCTTGCGTTGTCATCTGCCTCATCACCACGGTCAAGCCGTTCCCGGCGACGCACGACAATGTCTCGGAGATCCTGATTGAATGAGGCTCTCTCTTTTGCATAATCGTGGTTCGCATAGATGAAGCACTTTGCTGACACATCATACGCATAGATGAGGAACTGGTTCGGAACCCAATCAGTGGTCACGACGGCTTGGCTTTGAGTGACGGCGAACCTGATTCCATATGACACCGCCATCTCAACATCAACTGCGACCGCAACTGGTCTGGTCGAGGCCATTCCTGCTTGACTCGTCTTCTGAATGCTCCACGGATCGAAAGCCGAGAAGTACGAATGAGCCTTGCTAGTCCTGAGTCCCCCCGGACAAATGCCACATCGAATCACATCATCCAAGAAAGCGATATGAGTGTAGTGGTACAAGATCTTGGGGTGAATATCCTTGATGTGCAAGTCAAGTCGTACTGGAAGCGTAGGATGCTCCCTTCGCAGCAGGCGTTCGATCGTGAACGACGGATCAAGACAGATGATTCTGTCGACCTCGGGCCACGCCATGTTGATGTTCTCCAGAATCCAGTCGTTGTGAGATTGGATTGCCTTGATTCGCACCGGCAGGAAGAGATACTTCTCAGCGAAGAGTTCCCCCTCGCGGGCAAGCTGCACATCGAGCATAAACCTATGGTTTGACGTCACGATGTCAATCAAGTCCGACACAGTGAGGGAGCGGGAGTACCTCCTCTTGATGAATGAGAAAACCGATGCAAAATCCATCCATGCTCCATCTTGGAAGTCCGGAAGCGGAATGCGATCTCGTCGATTGGCATGGTTATGCCCTCGCAGCAGGCCGGAGACACGCTTTGAAACAAAGAACTGCTCCTGGTCATACCATCCGATCACTGCGGCACCAGGCACTTGGTTTGCCGGCATTGTCGTACGGATCGGAGTTCCTCCTGCTGGGACCAATTTGGGCGCATCCCTTCCGGGGGCCGCAGAACTCGATGCTGCGGCTTTGGGCACGGATGATGGCTTTGGCATGTGTTTCGCCTTGGGAGGATTGGCAGAAGATGATGATGTCCCTGCCGTTTCTTCCATTTCAACGTCAACCACCTCTGATGAGCCTTTCTTGGCTCCGGCTTCCGCCGAGCTGGACATGTCGACATTCACGACTTTGTCTCCAGTTCGGAGCTTCTTGAGGCTGTCTGGCGCTGCCTTTGCCTTAGGAGCTGCACCGAGATCAGCGGCAGTCTTCCTTTTGAGGGCAGGCAGTTCCTCCGCAACCGGGCGGTGAACTCCGTCCTTGTCCCGTTTGTACGGGCAAGGTTCCGCCGGTGGTGGCGGTGGCGGGAGTTCATCATCGTCTCCGTCATCGTCGATGAAGTGCAAAGGAAGAGTTCTGCCTGTGACCGCCTCGGTGTAATGGCGCAGGGCGTTGCTCGACATGGAGATTGCTCCATGCGGGTTCCTCGAAAGATGCAATGCTCCCCCCTCAAGGTATTGGGCTGCATAGATCTTGTTGAACTTCATTTTATCGGCAACGCTTTCCAGCGCGCTTGAACCTCCGACGATTTGCTGATTGAAAACAACCTCTTCATCATCGGATTCAAGAGCGTCATCCTGCGGGTCCTGGTAACCTTCGGCAAGGGCAGCCTTGTAGTGATCGCCCACGATCTCGATGATCTCATCGACAGTCTCAGGTGGTTGGTCGATGTCCGATCTGATGCGAAGGTCTGACTCTTCGATCTCTACTCTAGATACGTGTTCCCAAGCGCCCTTCTTGCCGGCGTTCACGCTCATGAGCTTCTCGTCAGGGCATGAATCATTTGGTTCCGCAAGAAGTGTTGTCTTCTGAGTTGGATGAGGTTCGTCATCAGGATCATAGTCCGGAACGAAGTCATCCTCCACGGGATCGTTGACGCTTGAGTCCTTTTCTGGTGACGAGGTGATGTCAACCGTTGGCTCACCAGTTCCCTGCAGGCAAAATGATGCCAGCCCTCTCCAATTCCTCCGGAGTGGCCCTCAAATGCTCCCCAGTGATCTCATCCAACAGTGCCACTTCGTGACCATCAGCGTACACGCATGTCTTGCAAAGGTTGGGTTCGATCATAATCTTGTTCTCAGGGAATCGGTCATGCGGCTCGAGAAACACGTAGGACGCACGATATCTCTCACGGGCCTCGGCTTCCGCACGGGCTTTCTCCTCTTTCGGAGTCATGACAGGTTGAAGGCGAGCTTGCTTCCGCAGCGCTTCACAATCTTTCAATCGCCACATTTGGTACGTGAGTCTTGCCATGGCGACGAAGTAGCGATAGTAAGCCGTCCGGTTACTGTCGCTGTCTTCTGCATGGAATCCGTCGTAGCGGGTTGTGGCTCTTGTAAGCGGTGATCCGGTTACGGCAAGCAGCCCCTTGTTTTGTGCGGCGTCAGCGAACAAGCACATCTGGCGCGTCTGCGTATGCTATGATCGATATGGCCCCCACATCGGGGCGCTGGAGGAAATTCGCTAGTCTCTCCAACTGCGCGAAATGCCTCCTCGCTAATTCATCCTGCCACTCTGAAGCAGCGCGCTGAACAGCGGGATTCCGGTGTACACTTCTGGAGTCAATCCAAGTGTTGCCGACGAACCCGTGCTTCCCCCACACGTCGTTGCCGGCATACGACACCACGATAACCGCTGGGGCACGCCGTTCCCGGCTGCGTCGTCTGGCATTGTTTAGGCAGCTCTCGATCTCATCGTTGATCTCCTCGAGCCCCTTGCCCCAACGCATCCCGTACTGGACCGATGCCGCAGTCTCGCGCAAGCCGCTGGGATCTGCTTTAATGAATTCGCCGATGTTCCGTCTGGTCAGACGCGGCGGTTCAAATGATCCCTCAGGAGGTGCTTCGGCCTGCACCAGGGCCATGCTCGAGTCGCCGACGAAGATGAAGTCAGCCTCCGGTTCCCCGGGGCACGGAAGTGCACCAAGGATCTTCAGGCTTGTCCGATCAAGCCAGCGAGCATAATCCAAGTGGATCTTCTCGAGCGCAGCTTTCGCGAAACTCAGGTTGTCCACGTTTTGCTGCACCGTGACATGTGCCCTCGCATCAACCGGATGGTCGACAATCGCAGCGAGGCACCCGACACTTTCCAAAAGTTCGTCCCACTTCTCACGGTTGGTGGGCTCCGAAGGCATGGAAACATAGTCCGAAAACTTCGACACCAGGTTCCCCTGTGCGTTCTTTCCATCGCACACGAACTTGGGCTCCATGATCGCGGAGGACATGTCGAAAGAAGTCGAAATAGAAGTCGAGCGAGTAGCGCAAAGATCACAGTGACACGTGGTCGTACGAGCGGCTAGTCATTGAGCAGACACGGCCACGCGGAAAGCCTGGTGAATCAAATCCGTCATGGAGTAAGTATATTCGTCCGTGCGCTTCAATGATGCACCCCGACCTTCAGCATGTTCATGTCCACCCTGACACTTCTTTCCCACAAAAGCATCAACCAACTGATTTAAATTAGTTTGAATTCTCCATGGCTTCCTAATAGGAACATTGTTCATGTCAACAACTCCTACCATGCATCCGTCAAACTTAACAGAGTCCATGACATGAGAAACACAAAATTGTTTCACCTTGTCAAGTTCCCAATAGTCACACCCGTCTGGCCACTCGATTGCGATCCACGGTGATGATCGTCGAAGCGAGTTAACTAGGTCAACCATACCCGACCAGATACGTTTCATTTCACTGATGTGACTTTCAATCTTGACGGCAGCAGAAGGAATGTACTTGTTGACCCTTTGCCATGGTGATCCGCCAGTACATGGAATGCTCACCCAGACAAGAATCTTGATCTTCGGTCCATGCTTCCGCAGAACACCGTTCACTTGATCAATGATTCCCTTCCTAGTTTTGGGAGAGGTGATGTCGTCCTGTTCGGTAATACGAAAGACGATGCACCCCTGAGCCTGCTTCCTAGTCGTATCCCCCAATTTCGAATTCGGTCCACAACACACTTCGATAAGGATCCTCTGAGGTCCGGACGATGCCCCGACGGCAGAAGGTTCCCCTTTGCTTTGCACTTTCTTTTCGGCCTTGCGGACGCTATGTTCGGGGGAAGAGACAATGGCAAGCAGTTTGATGAGCTTATCCCATTTCTCGGCGTTACTAAACGGTTTCGTAAAGATATCGGCGGCTTGCAAGATCGATGCAACATATACGAGTACGAAATGCCTTCGACCGAACTGTTCAGCAAGCCACGCCAAATTGAGACGTTGGGTCTTGTCCGTATGACGAAACGCTGGTGACCTACCCGACTCAAGTATTCTAATGGTAGCCTGATTATCTTCTAACAAGACCGTTTCAAAGGCTCCCGTTCCGACCAGGTAGATGTCGTTTGAACCTTGTTGTCCATCACCTGCATACTTGAAGTCCGTCAATGCGTTTCTGATTTCGCGGGACTCAACGCCATAGTCGATCTCATTCGGTCCTGCGATCCTGAAAATGGTTTTGCCCGTCCATGGCTCCTTTAATAGCTTGCATCTAGCATTACACCAGTCCCACATGACGAATGTTTCAAAGCTTCCGTCTTTAAACTGTGCTATGGTTATGCTCATTGATGAAAGCATTTTGAGGTCCACAGGCGTATCATCTTCTTGTTCAGGAACGAAGACCTTTTCACGAGGTTCAACATGGTGCCTAATGATTTGACTTCCCAATGGATCGACTTCCCAGTGATCACGCTTATCCCCCCGTTTACCGTGCTTCTTCAACTTGGCATCAGTTTCCACCGTGCGAGAGGTTTGTACTCCCCCCGCCTGCCGGATGACTTGCCAAAGACAGGAGGATGGAAGTCCAACCGTTCTCATTGAGAGGTTTGCAGAAACGACCTCTGCTTCAGTGGAACTCATCGCCGTTGAAGTTTGCTTTTTGGAAAACGCGGTCAACGGGAAATACGTGTTAGGCCCAACCATGGCCAAAATGCAACCCGATGTGGATCGAGAATCATGCTCTCCGGCATGATCACTGTCAGCAAACAGCCATAGTTTGCATTTTTCGGGTGCGTCACCAATAAAGGGAGTCATCTTGTGATCCAATGTACAATGAATGTACGACATGAGGCGATGCAATGCAACATCACAATCATGAGACCACTTAGTCACCCTACTGGCCAAGCCTTGTGTTGCTCTCAATAAGTCATATCTTGCCATCCTTGCGGCAAAGAGTACTTTCATGAGAACGCGACTGGCAATGGCCTGGAGTTCCCCCCGGCTTTCGGCTTCGTCAGCCACGGGTCTGGCTATTTTATCATCATGAAACGGAGTTGATACCTTTTTGTACTTGACTTCACGAGGCACCAATTCTTCGTATCTAGTCAGACACTGTTCGAGGAAACCCTTCATGTCGTATGTGACCGTAGTAACCGGTACATTCATGCATGGCTGGTTGTCTTCCAGTTGGTCAAGGAAGGTGAATCCCTGAGCCCTTGCTGCCTTCTTTGCCTGACCTTTGTCACGAAGTCTTTTGACTGCAGCTACGGCGACCCGTGGGTCGGACACACTCCGGTCGATGAAGTAGGTTTCCCCTGTCCACCAAAACGGAAGTCCGGTTTGCTTGCATGTCTCCAAATCATGCCAAAGTTCCGAGTACACTCCCCCCGAATCCCTGGCACCATCTCCCGACGTGCATGGTAACGCGTTAGTGCAACGAATGCTACCGGGTTCAAATCCTAGAGCGTCAGTCGGCCGAACATCAAATCGCTTTCTAGGTTGAACATGAAGGTGTTAGAGGGGTCCTGGATGGAATGATCGAAAACATGTGCGAAGGGATGACGCTCAACAGGAAGCTTCACCTCATGTTGAACGATATGTTCACATCCAAGATACCTACCGACATCTTCGGGAGGATCCATTTCGATGTGCTCGCCTATGAGCTTCCATCCCTCGTCATGGTTTTCCCTGGGTCCCGCCAACTTAAAATCGTCGACGTATACCGCGAGGAGCAGCCTCAATCGTTCGTGCCAAAACATGGATGGCCAGCACTCAGGGTGGAGTGCTTTGAATCCTACCTTGATCAGACACGATTCACAGTGTCGCTCCCAAAAGCCCCCCGAATCAGGGTGTCCGTACAACGCCAAGACGAGCCTGATAACGGGGTCTTTATATTTACCAACCCACTCCTTAGGCCAACGGTTTCGCGGAATGCGAATCCATGTCTCTGGGCCTTTCAGTGTGGTTTGGGTGTACGCCTGCTTGCCATCACCCTGGCTAATCCGGTTCCCCGGAGCAGATCCATAGCAATCCAACGCTTTGGCTGCTTCCATGTTCGCAGGCGATGAACCAAGTTCTGCAAACAATGCCGTCTCAGAAGACTCATCCTTAACATTGTTGCCTTGGAACACCGTTCTACCCTTGAACTTTCTGAGGGGGTTGCCTTTCTCTAACTCGCTACCCTTCTCAACACATAGTTCAAAGATCTTTCCTACGTGAACCTTTTCACCAGTGCGTCTAGCTTCACTAGCGACATGTTCCCATTCCTGAACAGTGTTATACCACCAGGCTGGTTTGCTCTCAAGCTTGTTCCATTCAAGATCGAGTGAGGCCTGAGCGGCAGGATTCTCACCGACCTCCTTTGGACCTACCGGTCTGGCGACAAGTGCGTTCAAGATCATATCTTTTACGAGTTCATGTGCTGTGGCTAGTCTGTCACGGTGGTCATGTTTGATCACCTCTTTGACTGGCATAGCAGGAACATCATCATTTTGGTCAACCCGATCCCTCGGGGAAGAAGAACCGTTGGTATTTAAATTGTTGACCTTTGCAGCAGCGGCTTTGAACTTCTTTCTCGCTTCTTCAAGCTCGTATCTTCTAATCTCTTTCTCACGAGCTGCCTTCGAAGCGGCCTTCCAAAGAAAGGATGGAACATCTGGTGGTTTGGAAGTGCCTTTGTATTTCCTAGTTTTGTATCCCCCCGCGCTGTAGAATGATGACCCCTCTTTTGGGATTGAGGTCACCTCACCTGTAACAGGATCAACAACCTCAACCATGTCTTCAGGTGGAACGCCTTCGAAAGGATCCTTGGGTGGATCTTTGGGCTTACCGGATGAGGATGATGAGGAACCTCCTTTGCCCTCTTCATCTTCACCGGGATCATAAATCCCACTCTCAAACGCATCCTTCTTTGAATGATCAACCATTCCATCAGTCGAAGGGACTTTAAGTGCTTTGCCACTTTCCATCGGACCTTTGTCAATCAACTCCTCCACAGGTTTAGCATCCTCATCTTCCGGCTTTGGAGGATCGTCCGATATCATGTAGCATGGAATGCGACCCTCACGGATAGCATTATACCTGTCCTTCAGCGGAAACACAAAATCTCCATCAGGCAATGCGAGTTTGTTCGTTCCAACCCATGGCACACAACTATCAAAGTTGTTGTCCATCACCTCTTTGAGAGGGAGAACAAGGAACTCTTTCCTCCATGAGAATTCAGGGTGAATCTTGTATCCCAAAAATACTCCTGGTAGTGAGGTAGGATCGAATTTCAATTTTTCTTTGGTTTTGGTTTTTGGTCCGGTCCAATAGTCAATCCTCACTCCAAAAGGAATCATTGGTCCCTTGAACTTCTCATCGAACCTGAGTTGCCATGGCGTTTGAGACTCCTGATCACCGAGTATGTTGTGCGCCATGCAACAATGTCTGGCGGCATGCGTCCAGTATGTATGGTGCAAACCCGCTTGTTCAAGATTGATACGAGTTCCATCAAGAACGGATCGAATACTCCTCTCTGCTTGAGCATTACTCTTGGAGATATACGGAACACTTGTAACGTGTCTCCATTTCAATTCTGATGCTGCTTTGACAAGCTCTTCTGCATTGTCTGAATAGAACACACCAATGTCATCCCGTCCCCGGGTGAAGTGCTTCAATGCAAGAACACAATCTCTAGTCGTTTTCCTAGCCGACGGATATACACATCTAAAGTCCGTAGCTATGTCCTTAACGACTAGAGCGTTTCTTGAACCATCGATAGCCTCTTCTTCGTCATCCCGAAGAATAAGATGATCAGCAGTGATGTGATCACCAAACTTGTCAGCATCAACAGTTTCAGATCCTCCCTTCTTGTACGATGGTGGCTTAGTCATCTTAGCCCTTGAACATGTCGTACAAAAAGGGTTCTTGGGAACATGTGTCAATAAATGTACAAGCGACTTTGCTTCCCGCCTCAAGGCTTGTTCACCACGATCACGCTTTTCCCCTGGTGGATCGGGGACTAACCTGGCATCGACTGCTTCGGGTTCTGTTTCCGCAGACTCATGGGGTGCTTCCTCTACGCTAGGCGAAGTAGGGATCGGAATGTACGAGGACTTGCCGTTCCCGGAAGCACGTTCTTCATACTTGTGCCCGATAGCAGTCATAGCCATACCACTGGTTGATGGTAGATAAGGAACATAGTCCTTCACTTGAAGCTTGATCCTCTGCCCATTTGGCTTTTTAAAGTATGGTGTGTCATTTGACGGCCAAATGAACGACCAATCGTGATCAATACATAATTGTCCCACGGATATCACTGCCGGACTATCATCAAGTACATATGGTTTTGCAGTGATTCCCAACAAGGGAATATCAAGATTAGCCTGATCATTAGCCTGGAACACTCCGTTAGCTGTAAGAAGACTAACCGGTTTCGAGGATTCGAACACTTCATTGCGATTGACCATTTCCCTAGACACCAAATCATTCGCACTGCCAGTATCTGCAATCCATGCGATCTCGGTCGCAGGCATTGTGACCCGTTGGTTCTTAAAACAATGCTTGCATCCCATTTCCGAATCGCAAAGATAGCAACATCGTGCCTCGATGCCATTCAACTCGTTTGAAACAGCTCTGCTCAAACGGTCTGCTGCAATGCACGCATCTTCAGATGCCATTTCCAAAACTTCAGCGTTTCCTTTGTGGCCTATTGGGAAACTGACATGCTTTCTTTGTTTTCTCGCAACAACTGGAAACATTAAAGAATTGCAATGAACCACGTGTTTAAAAACTTCTGGTTTGTCAGCAAAAGAAAGGCGTTTCACTTTTCCCCGTCCTGACGAAGATGATGGGGAAGAACTGGTGGCAGGTGTAGCAACCATGGCCACGCTTTCCAACGGGCATCTGATAGTAGCAGACTGTGATGATGAGACCGCAGTAGCTAAGACCAGAGTGCGCAGCAGGCAAACGGCGGCTGGGTTAGAAGAAGCACCTTTCCCACCTTTGGATTTCTGACTACCGCCAGAACCGTTGGAGCCACGAGAAGTACTTCGTTTCTTCTTCTCTCTTTTCTCCTTCTTCTTCTTCTTACGTTTCTTCCGGTCGTCACTTGGTGCGGGCGTTGAAGAACGATCGGGATGTTTGAAAGCACAATTCTTTCCCCGGTGACAGTCACCAGATTTCCAAAACTTGCAAACTTCCGATCTTGATCCCGGAGTCAACGACCTTCCACGTGAAGAAGAAGATCTACCCTTTCCACCACCTTTGGGCCTCCCTTTGCTGGATTCACGGGGTTTCTCATGCTTGAATGGGCAGTCGCGCCTACTGCACTTTCCTTTGTTCTGAAACTCATAACAAACGCCTTTCGGCTTTTTGTCACTTGGATCAATGACAGGAGCTGCTGGGTCTTTACCTCCAAGACTACGCTTCGTGGCATCCCTCATCTTTTCCAAACGTTTCCTTTCAAGGTATGCCTTGGCTGACTTGATCAAAAAGTCGTAAGTCTTTTCGGCACTCCCTTCCGAGGCGCGTTCGTAGATGGCAAGATCATGAGCTAAAGGCTTAAAGTTCTTCACTGCAAGATGGAAATATGCCTCAAGCCATTTCTTGTCAACTTCCGTTCGCATCCCCGCGATAACAGACTCCCATCGCGTAACAAAACCTTTCAGGTCCTCGTTCACCATCTTAACACATATAAGATCTTCAACATCATAAATAGCACCGTGTTTGATGGATGTAGCAAAGTACTCATGGAACAGCAATAAAATTTGTCGTCCCTTGATCGGTTCCTTTGCTTTCTCTTTTGTCTCCTTAAACGTGTTCAGTTGGCGAGCGAGGTCCCCCTCCGCACAGTTCGTGAGACTTGAAAGAAGTTTTGCATCCAGTGTGATGAAACCCTCAGAGTCATCCAGGTCCTTAGTTGTCACGGCATCTTCATAAACCTTACCTAGCCATAACCTGGCTTTATCCGGCTTAGCGGATGCCGCCGACACATTGTCCCGAACTTTAATTCGCCAATCTCTATACCTTTCAGGTGTAGGAAACTTGGGAATGAGGATCTTTTCAGCCTCTTTGGCCCTCTGTTCGCGATCCTCTTTCTTCATCTTCTTCAAATGCTTCCTAACCTTACGGGCAAAGGACGAATCCTCAGAAGACGAGCTCGACGATGAAGGTGACTCGGACGGTGAAGGTGACCCCTTTTTGTTTTTCTTTTTGTTCTTTTTGCGGGGTGATCTACCACGCTTCTCCTCCTTGTCATCTTTCTTCTTCTTCTTTTTGTCTTTCTTGCTCTTCTTCTTGTCATCGGATGAAGACGAACTTGATGAACTGGGATGATCTGGAGGACCACCTCCAGCTACCTTCGGGGCATTAACCGCTCCACTCGCAAGAGCATCACGGTAGGGCTCGCCGGAACTATCAGTCATTGATTTCTGCATTGGTCGATATGGTTGACCAAGAGGTAGCTCGTTTGAACCCATTGGACCCGGAAGAGTTGTCCTGAGGTTAGCCGGCGTACCAGCAGGCTCATAGTTCCCTCGAGCGGATGTTTCCATTTTCTCTCGAAGTTCTCTAATGAGCTCTGTTTGTGTTCTCAACTCTTCCCTCAGCTGCGATTCACGACTCTGCGCTTGTTGTTGTAATTCTGTCAGGTTGTGGTTGTATAGTTGAGCTTCAGTCAACGCAGCATTCTTGATGACTGCTTCATGTGCATTCATCTTAGCTTGCTCGTTTGCAGCCCAAGATGCAGCTCTTCGTTCTTGTAACTCGAGTTGCTCCTTGACATGGTCGTGTGCCTCTCGGTGAATGGCTTCCACTGTCTTTTTCACTTCTTCATCCTTCTTGGACATCAGTTCCCTGTGTCGCGCTTCTGCAAGTTGTGCGACTTCAGCGGACTTGTCCAGGTTGACGTTGATCATTCTTTGATCATGGAAGTTTGCCGTTTGGTTAATGACTTGTCTCGAGTCATTGTATGTACTCGACGGAACAAAGGCAGGGCTCGTGGGAGACAGGATAACCGCACCAGTCGATGTAGCTGGTGGCAACACGTTCCCATGTGCTTCAACCAATGCATCCTCATCATGCTCTGAGGTGAAGACTTCCGTCTGTACATATGACCCATTCTCATCAGCATCACCGACTCTTGACCTCGATCGATCCGTGCCATCTCGAATTGGTTCGAAGGGCCTGTCCGCCATGCCACCTCACGTGTGCGCAGAACGAGGGTGGGTAGGTGACACAGCTAGGATGGCGCGTACCGCTCTTTGGCGATACGGCTGATAACCTGAATTTACAGGCCAACAGCCTACAAGTACCAACATGTAGAGCGCCCTTTTCTTGAGCCAAACATAGAGGTCAATCTGGTATGTACAGGTGTACAATCGTGCAAATACAAAAACAAGCAACACTCAATCCACATTTCTCTCCGCGGAAGAAATTGTTGGCTTTCTTATGCTACTTCACCGAAAATCCTGTTCCAGCGTCCTGTATCACGTACTTTGCCATGTCACACTGTCCAACTGAGTCCAACTAAGTCCAAGTATTAGGTTGGAGGCCGCTTTTAGGTTGGCCATCTAGGTAGCTACTTAAGCTGAGTAGCTTCTTCTTGAGTCCAACTGAGTCCAAGTGTCCCCCTCAGTCGGCACCGCGGTCCGCCTTAGGCCGACAGCCGCGTCGGCGGCCAAGAAGTGCAGGCCCTCAGCGTCATGCGCCGCAGCGTTTTGGCCTCGGCGCGCGATGTTCGAAATCGGGCAACAAATGGCAGCTTCCATGGTCGAAAAGAAGCTAGTAACAAGGGCAAGCAAGGATTACTAGGAGCTCCTGGCCTTACTACTAGGAGCAAGAAGCTACTAGGGGCTCCTGGCATCGCTACTAAGGGCATTACTACTAGTAGCTAGAAGCTCGATGTATCAAATCCAAAGCGCCAACTCGATTCAAGCGCGGGGAGCAAAGGATGGTCTCAAAGGAGCACGCACTGGCACGGCGATGTTTAGTAGATCCTTTATTGATTCAGATTTCAGTACAGACTGGACTAGTGGTATGCATGGAGTTGTGTGTCATCGTGCTCCCAATGACGAAAACTTGTCACCGTCATGTTGTGCATCTGGAACCTCAAACTAGAACCCACCCAGCAGCGACAACCTCATAGAATCCATCCATAGTGTGACTTATCGCTTGGACATGCCCATATATATATATATAGAGTCGTTGCGCTGCAGAATGAGGTCCCTGTCATGAGAGCCATCATTCAGCTATCGAAACTCACGATATGCTGAATAATTGGGACAATGACAAAGGCTAAGGCATAAAGAATAGTGCTAGCAAGAAGTGGAAGTGGAAAAGAGAGCTAAAGAAAGCAGGAAAGGCGGCAAAAGGGAATGAAAGAATGGGTTAGGACTTGGACAGGAAAGACGGAATGGTTGCACTTGGGAAAAGAAACTCAGTGGAACATCAAGATCCGCACTTGGGGCGCACAAGTCCCGTCCGCTTTTCGATGCTAACTCAGGCTCACACGGGCCAGGCTTACAGCGCCTGCGTCCACCTCGAGGTGCATGAGAATACCAGGAAAGCATTCTCCAACCTACTAGCGATGGCCTCTAACCTAGTTAGACCTAGTTGCAATCCTGAGAAGAGACAAGCATGCAGGGGCAAGGGCATCGCTACTAGTAACAAGGGCATTACTACTAGTAGCAAAAAGCTACTAGCATTCAAGAGGCCATGTCACTCCATCTGGTCCTCCACCCTGTCACCACTGCCTCTACTGCCTTGACCCTCAGTGCCTCGACCCCAAATATGCGCTGGAAGTGTTTCGCTGCTGAGATGGCAAAAAGCCCCACCCCGCAGTACAAATCCACAAGAACCTGCAATGCGCAAAAGTGAGGCTTTGCATGGCTTTGCACACGAAAGGTTGTGTCTTTGAGTTTGGCCTTACACTCCTTGCCCATACCGGGCAATACCACATCGAACATGTGGCCTGCAAGGTGCCCTGCTCTGAGAAAAGGCTGCATTAATCAACAAAGCCCAATTGCGCAAACGAAGACTGAATGCTCTTTGTCTGACACTGCTGAATGCTTGCCCATTCTTCAACCGCCAATGAACCGGTAGCCAAGGTATGCAGAAGAAAGCGGATGTAAAAATAATCAGTAAAAAGTCGTATAACGCCAGGAAAAAAACCGTCGTGTGCCTCGGGAGATCCTTCCAAGGCAGCAAAGACCACATGCCTGAGGAAGGCTGAGAAGCCGATGAGACAGCAACCGCAACAGTAACAATCCTAGTAGCGTCCTTGCTCCTACAGGTTTCTGCACAGGCCTTCAGTATCTTCAGTGCACCTCTACCCGTGGGCCGGGATACCTCAAAGCACATGGAGATCGATTTCAACATCGATTTGTTTCGATAAACACGGGAAGGTTGTGATCGAATGGATATCGAAAAACGGTCCACCCCCAAATCGTTCGCTTGAAGTAGCAAGGACGCTATTAGGTCGAGGCCATCGCAAGTAGGTTGAAGGCCATTGCTACTAGTAACAAGAAGCTACTACGGGCTCCTTAGGGCTCCTGGCATCGCTACTAGGAGCTTCCGTACTGCTAGTAGTAACAAGAAGCTAAGTGGTTTGCTTGAACAAACTTCTGGATTTGGATCAATGCCCCGCGCACAACGACAGTGATGACACAACGGCATCTCTGGGCTACACCAGTCACTGCGGATAGATCTAACACCCTTGATATCCGATGTGACCTAAGGTCTTGCAGAATCTAAGATATGCACTCTTTTAAAGAGAATGCAGGTTTTATCCTCAGAAATTGTAGATTTTACAAGTGACTTTAATGGAAACACAAGCAAATCACCACGTTCTGCACCCCTCAAAATGGCCAAGGCACCGAACAAATGCCGGCAAAATGGAGGAGTTGTTCTGGAAGAAGCTACCCGCGCGGAAAGAGAAGGCCTCAAATGGTATGTCCGGCTGCGCTGAAAAACAGTTGTCGCTTTGCACAATATGTGACATTATGTGACATAAACCGTAACAGTAACAATTCTAGTAGCGTCCTTGTTCCTAGTAGCGATGCCAGGAGCCCCTAGTAGCGT
>CAXAMN010016891.1:200038-214980 GCA_963970005.1 Durusdinium trenchii
ATGGCCTCCAACCTACTGGCGCTGGCCTCCAACCTAGAAGTGATGGCCTCCAACCTACTAGCAATGCCTCCAACCTACTGGCGCTGGCTCCTCAGTCCCACGTTGCCATGCCAATCGTTGTCGACGAGGAGGTGGTTCCTGATCGAGCGAAGTTATGCGAACACGTCTGAAATCAATGCAAAAACATTGTGTTTTGTGTTTTTGTAAAAGCTTATACACAATGGAACAGAATGGAACAGGGGCTTCGTGCATGTGTTTCATGATCCAGAAAATGCTTTCTTGCGGGATCGAAGGGGAATTGTTGGCTCTCCTTGCGAGATATGTTGGGAAAGTGCACCTATCTTGGCGATGACACCAAGTGTTGCCCCTATTTGATGTTTTCTGCAAACTTCTTGTGACTTCCCCACCACCTATTCCCAACTCCATCCGACTCCTGCGCATGGGGTGTCAACTTGGTTCGATAGTGGTACTGCTTGGGCGATGGCCTTGGTTGGAGGTCGGAATGTGTGTGGTGTTTGCTGGATCTGTATTAACGGTTGAACAGGAAATATCACGTTTTACGGTTTTGCAGAAATGCCATCAACAGGAAATCATGATCTTCACGTATGCAGCGCGGATTCTTATCGTCCAGTAATGGGATGGTTTTGAAGATTGCACGTTAGAAAACAAAAGTGAACATTTATATAGTTGCTCAAAAAGGTGCCGGGAATCCGTTCAATCTTTTTCAGGGATATGGTTGGAGGCCATCGCTATTAGATGCTATTAGGTTGAAGGCCATCCCTAGTAGCCATCGCTAGTAGGTTGGAGGCCATTGCTAGTAGGTTGGAGGCAATTGCTATTAGGTGCCAGGAATCCTTTCAACCTTTTTCAGGTACATGTTGCCAATTCGCAGATCATTCGATACAAATCTGCATAGTGGTGTAACTTCCAGCCATTGCGGTGATACTACTCCATGTCATCGAAACTGCAATGATCAGGAATTGGGAACAGCATGAAAATCGTAAATTGGTTGCAGAAAGATTTAATTAGAGTCCAGGGCCAGGGAGGTGTCGTGCTAGCTTCCTGTGCCGAAACACCAAAAACAAGCGCACCCAAACGCCAACTTCAACTTCCGTTGCCTCCATTTTCCCCTTTTTCCAGCAGCCCAATTCCCGCTGGCCCTTAAAAGACTCAAAGTCCACACATCGCTCGGGATCCTAGTGCATGTTAAAGGGCTATGGACACAAACAAAATAGTCCGCTTTGTCGCAAAAGGACAGGAATGATTCACCATTTCAGCAAGTGCGGAAAGATTTACATCGTGGAACATGAAGCGAAATCGTTTCTGAGGTCTTTCAAATCCGGGTTTTTGCCCACTTGCTCCTAGCTTCTTGTTACAGGTGAAACGATTCCCAAGGAATCGTTCTAGCTACTACTAGTAGCTTCTTGTTACTAGTAGCGATGGCCTCCAACCTATTTGCGATGGCCTCCACCTAATAGCGTCCTTGCTTGTGTCATTTGTTGAACCATTGTAGATTACCTGATCCAAATATGGGGTATTAAGTGCATGGGTTGCTACGTGTGGTTCACTCAGAGACACTGGCTACACAACTGACTCGGGATCTTTGTCGTTTCACTGGCGGCCACAGGATCCCAAAACGTGCACGGTCGAGCTGGATGGCTTGAAATACATTGAAACACGAATCCAGCGCAGCAGTTGCACTGTAGAAGTATGAGAGCACAAACTCAACTTCTCATCTACTTGTCAAGTAAACCGGGCATTTTAAGACCAATCTGCAAAAATCTGCAAACCGTTACAACTGTTGCTAGAACAGAATCTGAATATAGATGCAAATACATGGGTCCCCATCTGCTTGGTTCTCGAGGACGATGGGCCAATGGCACCTTCACAGCGAACTACCGTTGACTTGCGTGGTCGTTGAAGTTGGCGCTGCTCTCATGAAAACCTATCCGGAAAATTATGTGAGTTATCTCGCATCTTGCGCGCTTGCGCATTGCTCTGGAAACAAGATGTTAACACTCAGATCAGGTCAACAAAATTATGGCTCGAAGATGAAGCGGCCAAGAATGGCTCGAAGATTTTAAAAGTTGTTCAGAACGGTACCGACAGTAACTGATTTGAGCGTTGTGGCGTCTGCCGGGTGGAGCTGCGCCCTTCCCATCTGGCTCCAAAGCCTGAAAATTGTGCTCAGGTGAAACACCTGGCAAGGATGGACGCTTCGAGATCGGAATCCGGTCTGTGAAGTTCGCCATCCATTTGGCCAAACACTACCCTCATTGCCATACTATACTAGATATGATAGACAAAAGGTTTCCTCGGTGTTTGTCTGCTGTTAACCTTTCTATCGTATGTCCGGACTGTAAACTCAAACAATGCCGTTATCAACCGACACCCACAAATGAAAACCTGGACTGCACACACCGCACCAACACACGGCAACACTAACCATACGTGCATATGTGGCAGCTAAGATAGGCTTTTTTGATGATTCATGGTCAACGATTGATGTTCATCACTTCTGTGAACACCTTCCCACCCACAACACTGAAAAGTCACCTGCAATGCTACTTGATGATCCGCTCTTGCCACTGGTCGGCACCTGGCTGTGTCAAGCTTGGCACAAAAATCTGATTGACATGCTTTTTGCCGACTTCTCCATAGGTGGTTCCTGCGGCCGCTCCGAACATCATTTGGTTTCTTCAGGTTCTGGTCTGGACGACTTGAACATAGACATCGCTGAGGAGACATCTGGATGGTCTGAAGTAAAGAATGAATGAATGAATGAATGCATGCTTTCTCATCAAAATGCAACAAGTCAGATCAACACGCCATGTCATCACTCGAAGCAACTCTTACCTGTCAGACTGCGCCCGGCGACACCCAAACACCGCACCTCGGCTGCCATGGGCTACGCGCACTTTGGCATGCTGCAGCCAACGATGAGCCGCACGCTTGTTGTTGATCACGATCATGTCACCACCTCGACGAAGCAAAACAACTCACTAACTTTCAGGAACCGAAAAAGGTTTTCATGGGGAACTGGTGATCTACGCACCGAGCGGCTCCGGAGGTTGAAGTCCTCCTTCCAGCGCTCCTCGTACGAAGCAAACAAGCCGAGCGTCCCGAGAGTGACGCACGAATCGCACGTGTGGAAACGGACGTTGAAAAAGAACATTTATCTTCAAGTACTGTTTATAGATCCTTCATGGTTCTTGTCATTTTTGCTTGACCCTTCTTCTTGAACCCAGAAGTATATCAGTGTAGTGATGTTGCCACCTCACACGGTGCAGTGGACCATGTGGATCTTCATGCCAGTCCGTCCAGCACTGCTCTTCTACGCTCCAGCAGGGTGAACTGTCACAGCCAAGACTCCGCCAATTGCCCTAGACCTCGTCTCCAAGAAACTCGCACTAACTCAAACGACTATCGGCTACCGACAATGTTGAAAAACACTGGCAATCGCAAATCCCGCTTCAAAACCCCAATGAAAAGTGAGGGAAGTGAGGGAAGTGAGTGATGCCGGCCAAGGAACGCTTGAAGGCATTCACGGCCTCCTCTTGCCCTTCGGCCTCGAAGCGTGGCATGTCCCGGAGGTCCAAAATCACCTGAGAGCGTCGTGGCGTCGTGCGTCGTGCGTCGTGCGTCGACATCTAGACAATCTGGGTCCTTCGCACGTCTCTTTTCACTCTGCTTCGCCGTCTGCTTGGCAGATGGTCTTTCGGACTCCTTTAATGACTGGTATGACGAGGAGCCTAGACGTTGATCTCTGACCCTGAAAGTCTCTTAGACTCCACAGTCTAAAAGGGGGTAGAAAAAAGAGCTTGTGGAGGCAAGAGATTGGGAAAACGGTACAGAAAGCATTCCTGTCAAAAGTTCGACAGTGCATTATTGGAGCCAAATGGGATGAGTCTTCGCAAGTTCACATGTTGCTTCAAAGGAATGTGAATAATCAATAAGACAGACGCAGAACTGTTAACGTTCAGAACTGCTGCGGGTAGCATCATTGCGGAGGTTTGGCCATGAGGATTGAGAGGATGACATTTACACATGGCCATGTGTACACATGTGGGATCAGTGAGCCACCAGCATGATAGACAATTCCATTTGATGTGTTTTAGGGCGTTCACTGTTCACATGTGTTTATTGGGTGTTGACTAGACTTCGTCACCCACAAGCAACTCTTAAACCTGACTAAGAGCAAGAGACTACCATGTCTGAGACTACGAAACTGCTGTGCCGTTCTGTTTTGGCGCATTCATGGGATGGAACCTATCTCGACCAGAACAAGTGCTGCATAAGATCCGTGTTGTTTCATTCCGCATAGTGTCTACTAGGAATGGCCTCCAACCTAAGAGCGATGGCCTTCAACCTACTAGACTCTTCGACTTCCATGTTCCAACAAGACACTGCCCGTCCAGCCATGGGCCGTTCGGTACCTCGCCATACCGCCGCACCCGCATGTGCTGATCGTGGTCGATGGTCCCCATGGGACTGGGCACCGAATTTTTCAACGCCACAGTGGGGACTGACGGCAACGCACACCGACGAAATGCGGAACCGCAAGATGTGCAAAGACAGGGCATGCGAGGTGCAGTTTCAAGGAAAGACTGAAACGATGTCCCAAAAGTTGAATTGTATTGAAACGTTTTTCTTGTTGGCCCTTTTCTCATTACCTCCCTTGGGGTGAAACAGAAATGTGTACAGTGGCTGTATTGTACACCATCGAAACAATTTCAAAAAATGCGCAAAAAAACTGTTTGATGTCTGTGCAACGCCTGAAATTAGAGTTTCAATGAACACCGAAGCACCATTGCATGCGTCCCATCACTTGCATATCGCGTTGATCGCGTTGTGCAAGGCTGGGAGACTTCTCAAGCAGATCGGACGCAATTGAAGAGACATTCTTTATGTCGACAGTCGCTTCAACCAGTTGTAGACAAGGATTCTGTAGTCACTGTCAGCGAAACAATTGTATTCCTTTGTACCATGTTTCGGGTCAACTCCGGAGCGCCTGAGGTAGATGTTTTGTCTTCGCTGCTTTCAAGCCATGAAAACTCCAAGCTACATCATCAAGGGTCCAAAGACAATAGCCACAGAGTGTCTAAAAGTTGTGACTCTAATAACCCCTAATTAGTAGCATCCTTGCTCCTAGTAGTAAGGCCAGGAGCCCCTAGTAGCTTCTTGTTACTACTAGTAAGGCACCTGTTACTACTAGCGTGGCACTTGCTCCTAGTAGCGTCCTTGCTTGAGAGTTGGTCGGTTTCCATATCGAGAAGTCCACATGCTCCAGAAGTCGCCGCAGGAGCCGTCGCGCACGCGCTGCAAGGAGATCGCTCTGAAAAAGGATAAATTATCATGTCAATTCTGTAAATGACAGTGAACAAGGACGAAATCCCCAAAAATGATCTCTTAAAGTTTGCACCACCTTCTTGACAAACTCCCTTTTCAGTGGTGCTTAAGTCTCCCGAAGAAATGTTAGCAAAACCGAATTGAAGAGTAGCTAGGGAAACTTCATTGATCCCGTTTTTGGTGTCCACATCACCCAGACTAAGATGGCTAAGTTGCCTTTCTTTAATGTTCACAAATGCCCACCCTAATTATTGTGCCTAGATTCTAGATCAAAGTTACTTGAGCCAACGCTGGGACCCGGTAGCCAAGGGCGAACTCCTTTGAAAAGCATGCGGTCGCACGAGCTACGCTGACCTTTGAAGTCAGAGTCATTCTTCTTTGGTTTCGCCTCAGACGTGTGCCCAAGTGGAGAGTCGAAGGCTTTTAGCCGCTAAAAGCCAACTCAAGAACCCTATGCGCGAAGATACCGTGCTTGGAGTCTTTTCATACACCGCTGACCAACCATGTTCAAACCTGAACCGTTTGGATTTTCTGAAGCTCTCGAAGCTGAAGGCTGAGACAAGACAATGTGCTTCCAACTGATCCCTTCGATACCCCCTTGCACATACAGAGAACCTGGCGGTGTTGGGTGTACGGAAGGATATTGATTGGTGGCATGTCAAGAAAGGGACAGTGAACCTGGAATAGAACTGGATGGGCCTGACTTGTGAATTTTTTGTCATCCCACTGACTGTGCTCAGGCGGTGCGAATGTCAGCATGCGCATTGGAATCAACATGTTTTTACAGCTGATGGCTGCTGAAAGCAGCTCGAAAGCCCATAAATGACCACCAACCCTGCAAGTGTCGCTGCGAACTTCGGGTATCTATGGTTTCCAACAAGTAACCCAACAGTCACTGCTGAGTTGCACTCCATCATTCAAAACAAGCCAAGATGGTGAAGTACCAAGCGAGAACACGAACTGGTTGTCTTGCGTCCTCTAATGCTCTATGTGGAATCTAGCGCTATTAGGTTGGAGGCCATTACTGTTTGAAGCGCCCTATCCACCCAGTGCCTTGAATCGCCGAGTGACCTTCCGTCACCTGCACATGGTGACGCTCGCGCTCCATCACAGTTCGGCTGACAAAAAGGATCTGCACCATGGGTGTTCAAGTGACGTGTGTTTGTGTCGAACAATTAGAGATGCAAGAAGAAGCTGTAGTGTCTTTCCTTGAATGTGTGGAAGTAGGCAACCATCACAACAGATCGCAAGATCAGAGAAAGCCAAGCATACGTGATTGCTTGTCTGGAAACTCCAGCGTGTTCACCAACAAGATCCCCGACCAAACCACGAAAACGAACAAACACAAAGGTCACATCACTCCCTCACGTTATTCAACCATTCCAAATCGTAAATTGGTTCTTTCAATTTGTCACGGGGAAAAAAGGATTCTAATAGCTTTTTGTTACTACTAGTAAGGCACCTGTTACTAGTAGCGATGCACTTGTTCCTATTTTCAATTCGTTTATGCTCTCGTTTTCGACTTCGCGCCTCCGAGCCCTTGGCCTCAGGCGCCTCTTCTACGTCAGGCGAAGAGGGCCGTTGCTCCTCGTGAAGCTCCTGGGAGCAACGGTGATCGCCATTTCGGGCTTTACCTATCTCCCTTTTCTTTTGTTACCACCAGCGATGGCCTCCAACCCAAAAGTGAGGGCCTGAAAAAAGGACTCCTTCGTATGTGTTTTCAAACACCGTGCAAAGCGTTGTCCCTATCTCCTTCTTTGGGGCCGCCTCGGCCATCTCACCTGCAGTGGCCAGTTGCTGGAAGGCAACAGAAGAAAGAATTGCACAGCAGCTCTTCCGTTGTGAATTCGGAAAAAGGATGTGTTTCTGCCTTTTTGCTGTAGCAGTACAAGGGGCGTCTAGTCTAGTCCAAGAAGAAAAGGAATTGTTTGAAGTTGTCCAACTCGTGGTCAACTGCATTTGTTCGCCAGGAATCCCCTCAGGTCACGCGCAACACTTGGTTGCATGAAGTGATTTAGATGCTGATTTGGAATGCTTGTGCAAAGGAATTGCGACATGACCGTCCCTAAAACAGGATGCACATATACAACACTTATATATTGAAGCGTTCATTGGCAATGCTTCATGGTTGGCCTAGCATGATTCGTTCATATTCATTCCCTCGAAAGCATCTTGGCCAGATGGATGACCCGGAGAAATCTCTTCGAACATCCGAGCAGCGTTGTCGCGACTCATCGGTTCGGTGGCCATTGTAGGCATCCTTGGCGGACGGGGCCAGATCGGTGGAGAAGGAGGACGAGGAAACTGTGGTTTTGATTGAAGAGTCTGTGGACAGTATGTGTTCACTTGTTGATGGATCAACAACTGTTTCGATTAACCATAGGTAAATCATGGTAAATCATGCACTTCGGGAGTGTGGATATGATGCGTTCACATCACGTGTATACTTAACAACGGAACACCTCCTGCCCAACCGGTCCAACACTGCCAACTTCCAACATGTCTAGTTCGAGAATGCATGTCACAGCTTGATGTCTAGATACATCCGCATCTAGCCATGCTGGGCATTTATCAAACTGCCTTAGCGCAGCCCACGGCGAATTTAGAAACAATATTCTATCCTGGCTTGCGGCGTGTACAACTGTGGAAATCTAGAGTTCAGCTTACTAAGTTTTCGAACTGACACGCGACACCTGAAATTTTCCTGGCAAGAGACCCGAACAGGGTTGAGTAGAAAAGGCCATGGCCCATAATTAATAAAAGAAATTTCCGCACTCTAGAGCACAGACATGAGAACACATATGAGCGGTTTTTCGGAGAGCACACATATGTGAGCAAATAATAGCAAATACATGAAAGCACACGAATGAGAGCACGGGCACGACAGATCACACACATGAGAGCATGCATATGTGAGCGAACAAAAGAAACACGTACATAAGGGCGCGCATATCATTAGAGCAGACACATGAGAGAACACCAAAGACAGCACACATATACTGGAACAAGCGCATGAGAGCACACAATGAGAGCACACTGGGTGGGAGGGAGCGCACATATGAATCATGCCCATGCCGCGAAGTCTGCACAAAGCGCTGCGCCTGCCACAATTCTGCGTTTGGAAATCTGCAGCTCGAGGTCCACAAACGGCTGCGCGTGCCATAAAACCTGCACTTCGAGGATCACAATGCGCTGCGTCTGCCAAGATAGCGCAGACATCAAGATTCCCGTCGCGCAGCTCTGCTAGTGGTGGTAGTGACTGCTAGCACGTCTCGCAACGGAAGTACTTCCAAAGACACGTTTCAAAAGTTTTCGCGCAATTAATCCCTACGAGCCAATCAGAAGACCACCGCCAAATCCAAAGCACTGTGCCTGCCACGAAATCTGCATTTCGAGGGTGACAAACTGCGGTGCTTGCCACGAAATCTGCAAATCAAAACGAAGCTGTCGCCGAACTTTTGAAATGAGCCACACGCCCAAAGTTCACGCGTGCCAAGGCCACGGCCAACTCCAAAGCGTTGAAGCGTTGCATTCTCTTGCGCCTGCCGTGAAAAGTGAACCGCCAAATCCGAAAATGCACACGGCACCACAAAGAGAGCACAGTCGAGGAAAGCACCCGCTCCAGCCCATCAACTTGTGGGCGTTTGCGCAGCAGAAATGCAATCTGATGATTTTGAGAGGCAACAGCGTACCCTAAATAGCAGCGAACTAGCCAGCCAGGCACGGATGAGGCCTTGAGTGTGTTACTTTTTAAACGTTTTGGAAGAGTCGGGGAGACATTATTTCTCCAAGCAATGTGGTCACACTAGGGCTTCTCACGGTAATAGTTAAGGACTGGGGAAATGCATGCTGAAATGAAATCCACTCGCCACACGGCGACCTACAGTAGGTAACCATATTCCTGAGAAAGGCATGTACGGGGGTCTGAGCATCTTGGAGGTCCAATCAAAGGAAGAAGAGGCCCAAAGTTCCAAGTTCAAAGTCGATGATCGCGATACGACAGGATGACGACGGTCCACGTGAGCGTGCGGAGCTTGTTAGCACTTTACAGCACCTGAAGAACTTAGAAGCAGCGTGAGCGAGGGCGAACCATTCAAAGCAGGTACGTCGGCGAGCGTCCCCATCGATATCAGTGTTCAATGCAAGCCTCTTCGTTTGGCTGGTACTTGCATGAACAACCAGCCCCCCTGCTTGCATTAACTTTTCTAAATCAACGGATTCCCTATGATTCCAAGCGTTACACACTTATGATTTTGCGTGCTGAGTTGAAAGCGGTGCCACACGCCAGCCTAAGTGAAAAACCCAAGAAACCAAGGTGAGTAAAGGGAAAGCTCCACCGATCTCCAAAGCTGAAAGTTCTGAAGTCACGGTCTCCAAAGCTCAACGACGGTGAGGTCAGCACTAGACAATTACTGCAAAACACAGAATTGGAACAGCTTGTCCATTACGTAGGTTTCCTTCCAAGCAGGTACGTCAATCCGGCGTCCCGGATTGATTTCACAGATGCAACACTGGCGTCTTCGTTGGTGCCAGTCCAGTGTGCATCCCTGGCACCCCCTGCTAAAACAATTCAAAAGAATCCCTGTGACTACAAGGGACACACACACACACACATCCACTGGCCGGCCAGACCTTTTCGAGTGCACGATCAAGTCCGGTCCGAGTGGCGCTATAGATGTCGGGCGCCTCGGTGTGCTTGGGCACCGTGAGGCCTGGGAGAACAGAAGCACGCAAGGCGACGCAAGGCGACGCAAGGCGACGCAAGGCGACGCAAGGCGACACAAGGCGCCGGAATAAGGCAAAAGCCAAGAGAATCATAGAGAAAAACGTAGAGAAAATAAAAAGAGCGGCCATCCAATTCGTTTGTCACACTTCGACTGTCAAAACTGCAAGCTCGACTACCCCTCACCCCTGCGTCCAAGAGGCTGGGATCCTTGAAGGGCACAATTTCCAGCAAGGCTCTGGCCGCTGCGATGGCCGCGGCCTGGGGCAAAACTGCAAAAGGTATCAGTGGGATCGTGGAGGATAAGCCACAGATGTTTTTGAAGCCCACCCTTATTTAATTGAGCAGGTACCTACTTAATTAAGGGAGAAGTTCGCTCCTAGATATTGAAGATACTGGATGCAGGGTAGCTCACGCTTCTTCAAGGAAGCTGCTCCTGCCTGAGGGTGGGGGGAGCTTCCTTGAAGAAGCGCTTGCACCAATGATCTGGTTCCGAGATTTTTGCGGAAACTACACATCTCATCTTCCCTAACACTATCTAACACTAGTGCCCACTCGTGATGCCCCTCTGATGAAAGCTCTCTACACTATTCTTGATGACTTGAGGAGACCAAGGGTCTTCCATGAAGGAAGAGAGAATATGTGAGAATTGTGATTATGAGATTATGATATGAAGGCCATCGCTTCTAGGGTGGAGGCCATCGCTCTATCACTACTAGGGTGGAGGCCATCGCAGTGAAGATGTCAACTTGATAAGGGCTCAACAAGAGCCACCTCTTCAAGTCACTTTTCTCTTTACGTGTCTCAAATGTGTGCTCTACCAGTAAGAAGACTGGCCCTTGTTGGCGAGAACTGGCACCCGCTGAATCCCATCACACGCCAAAGTACATCCATTGCCGCTTTGGTGTCGCCCTTGTTGGTCTCTTCTCGGAGCTTCACCTGCTCAACGCGCGGTCAGCGATGGCCTCCACCCTAGTAGCAAGCATTGCTCCTAGTAGCTTTTTTGCTACTAGTAGTAAGGCACTTGTTGCTAGAAGCGATGCACTTGTTACTAGTAGCGTTCTTGCTCCTAGTAGTAATGCCAGGAGCCGCTAGTAGCGTCCTTGCTCCTAGTAGCGATGCCCTAGTAGTGAATGAAAAAGTTTGTTGCGATGTGCACGGCGACGGAAAGGATTCATCTGGGTGTCCTGTATTCTCCTCAAGCACCTCAAGGCGGGCACCCTGTTCATTTCCTTCTAGGTTGAAGGCCATCGCTAGTAATGTTATCATTTCCTCAGTTTGCAATGCTGGCCTCGAGTCGCTTAGACTCCTGGTTCTGCTCCGACAACATCCTGAGTAGTCCGACCGATGCTTTGGAGCTGGGGCAATACGACGTCTCAGGATGCCTTTTCCGCAGCTAAAACTTGATTTGTTCGTTTTGCAAGGACGCTACTAGGAGCAAAGGGCATCGCTACTAGGACGCTACTAGGGGCTCCTGGCCATACTACTAGTAACAAGAAGCTATTAGAAACAAGAATTCAATAGAATTACAATTAAGTAGAGTCCTTTCTACACCCAAAATTTGGACCAAGCTGTAGAGCAAACGCAAACTTTGCCAGACAAGTAGGGCCGGGAGCAACAGGACCATGTCTTTACGTCAAATGTGTTCACTGCCAGGTACAGAGACGCACCAGTATCGTCACCACTTGTCAGATCTAAGTGCTAGTGGACTCTCTTTTTAGTCAAGACTCTCTTCAGCTTTCTGGAGGGCCTGGTGAACAACAAATCAACTCATGTGAAGCTTCATCAGTATTGCTCGGTTTGTTCTTGGGAACAATCTTCTCCTTTGGATTCTGTCGGGAGGTGGCTTGTTTGACGAAAACCCATCAACAAGCACCTTCCCATCTTTGACATTGGCGCAGATTGCATGAACTAAAATTACAATTACATAATTGTATAAGTTATAAGTTCTTTCTGGGTAGAATCTTGCATTTATCTGATAGGTCCCAGCACACAGCAGAGTGATCCTTCGAATCTCAGCAACCCCCTGATCTATCGGGAATGGACAACCAGAACCGGCATCAGATTTGCGAAAATATTCCTTGCAAACATCATCATGCATTCAAACATGTTTCGAGCTTCGTGTCACACGAACCCCCCGCAGACTTCGCTGGAAAGTGGTAGTTGAAATGAGTGTGTGCTACTAGTGACAAACGTCATGAAAAGGAGCGCATGCGGCGCATGAGTTGAAACCATGAAGCAAACCAAAAATCACAGAAGCTTGTCCAAGGCTTCTTTGGCAATGTGGTTGCAGGTCAAAACTTGTGCTTCAACAAGCATCAAAAACTACTTATGTACATAACTGGAACACTCCAGTGGATGTTGAACTACACGCCCATACTGGTCCGTATTCGCCCACCCTCGCGAAGGAGACAAATCGTTTGTTCCTTCACAGAGAGCGAAGCAAAGCGTATGGTGTATGGCTCTTTCCGTGCCTCTTTAGCCTTTGTGCTGCGCTCCTGCGTGGAGATGGTGGGGTCTTTAGTGCATTAAATTCCGGATCATGGCAGAGTCGTCACTGTGGGTACACAACCTCCAAAAACAAATGTCAAGCAAAGATTGGATGTCTTCACCGAAAGAACAGCCGTTGTCAAGAATGACCCCACAAAGTTTGCGGCAGAAAAAACTGTTTCTACATGGAAGTAGCACATGCACTATCCCCAGCAAAAAAAATCTCCATTCCTGCTGCCCGTGTTCAGGCTGCTCATGGTCCTTTACTGTGGAGTTTCGGGAAGAGAAAATTGAGTCGTCCATCCAAATCAAGCTCGTCCAGCCCCATATCTCCATGAAGAGCTACAGAGTCGCACACAATGAACACCCACAGACCCTTTACACTTTTAGACATCTTTAGACTTTGTCAAGAAAACGCTCCCGCTCTGCCACTCTGCTCCTCTGAGTTCAAGAGCTCCTGATTCGTGGTGCGTTCGATCTGCTCTGCCTGCGTCAAGGCCGTCAAGGCCAACGAGGCCAAGACGTTTGTGTTGCGATGGTCTTTGTGCCGAACTGTGTCCATTCCGGTATTTCTCGAACGAAGCAAAGGGTTCTTGATTAACTTTGGGAGTCTGAGGGTAGGGCGTTGTTCGCGTGACGTTGCGTTCATTTTCGGTACCGTTCGCAGCCATCCGCGAGCAGCTGAATGTGATCTATAAGGCCGTGACAGTGGGGGAATCTTTTGGAGGAGGTTTGGATGGAAGCATGAAGTGGCAGATTCGTGTGAAATAGCGTCGAAACTTGACATGTTGAAGTGTGGGGAATGATTTTGCTGCGCAGGTGCAGCGTTTTGTGAGATCCTCAGTTCAGTTTCCTTCACTTGACTTCTGGAGGAAGTCTCGAGTGTCCCGCAAGAGCGTCTCACAAGAGTGAGTGTGCCACAAGAGTGTCAACGTTGGTTTTTGAGTGCATGTGTTTGCATTCGGGTTCGTGAGCTGCATCCTGTTTGTTCCTTTTGTTTGACCTTGGACATTGTGTCTGCCCATGTCTAGCTGGGCTGGAACATGTCATCCCCCGACCTATGGCGATGACTTGCGGTCTCTTGAGTTTAGGATTTGGGTTTAGGGTTTTAGGGTTTACTTGTTCCTAGTAGCTTCTTGTTTCTAATAGCAAACATTGTTACTACTAGTAAGGCACTTGTTACTAGTAGCGATGCACTTGTTCCTAGTAGCTTCTTGTTCCAATGATGTTTCATATGTTTCATGTGATTCATGGTGATCCGTACTCCATCCCTGGTCTACCAACTGGTCTACCTGGTCCACCTCAGCTTCTATCCAAACCACTGTCGCCGTGGAGCTCGCTCGCGAACCTCCATGGCAAAGGTCTGAAAAGTTCGCCTCACGAAGATCGAGCTGATAGTAGGAAAGTGTCCGAGCTTGAGCGAGAGCCTAATAACAGCAAAGGCCTCGACCCTACTAGCGATGGCCTCCAACTTACTAGCAATGGCCTCCAACCTACTAGCGATGGCCTCCAACCTACTAGCGATGGCCTCCAACCTAATAGCGATGGCCTCAAACCCAAGAGCCTCCACCCTACTAGTGATGCCCTCGAACCCAATAGCAATGGCCTCCAACCTACTAGCAATGCCCTCCAACCTAAGAGCGATGGCCTCCACCCTACTACGGAGGGCCTGCACCCTACTAGCGATGGCCTCCACCCTAGTAGCAATGGCCTCCAACCCAAGAGCAATCGCCTCCACCCTACTAGCGATGGCCTCCAACCTAATAGCGATGGCCTCCAACCCAAGAGCGATGGCCTCCACCCTACTGGCGATGGCCTCAAACCCAAAAGCAATGGCCTCCAACCTACTAGCGATGCCCTCCAACCTAAGAGCGATGGCCTCCACCCTACTAGCAATGCCCTCCAACCCAAGAGCGATGGCCTCCACCCTACTAGCAATGCCCTCCAACCCAAGAGCGATGGCCTCCACCCTGCTAGCAATGCCTTCCAACCTAAGAGCGATGGCCGTCCACCCTAGTAGCGATGGGCCCCAACCTATATAATAGCAATGCCCTCCAACCTAAGAGCGATGGCCTCCAACCTAAGAGCGATGCCCTCCACCCTACTAGCAATGCCCTCCAACCTAAGAGCGATGGCCTCCACCCTAGTAGCAATGCCCTCCAACCGAAGAGCAATGGCCTCCACTCTACTAGCAATGCCCTCAAACCTAAGAGCGATGGCCTCCACCCTACTAGCAATGCCCTCCAACTTAAGAGCAATGGCCTCCACTCTACTAGCAATGCCCTCCAACTTAAGAGCAATGGCCTCCACTCTACTAGCAATGCCCTCCAACCTAAGAGCGATGGCCTCCACCCTACTAGCAATGCCCTCCAACCTAAGA
>CAXAMN010016891.1:231602-247424 GCA_963970005.1 Durusdinium trenchii
AACACACTGACCTGGAGGTCTACGCCATCCGACGAATGGCATCAAACTTGGAGGAACCTGGACGGAGTCGAGCACTCCATATCATCAACCAAGCCCTCAAGTACCGCAACCTCAGTCCACCCAAGCCAAACATCCCCCTCACCATACCTTTCCTAGCTCACGATCAGTTTCCCAGACACTGCGAGCAATGGCTCAAAACCACAATCCAGCAACACAAACACCTGGCTATCCCGCTCCACCTCCCTACTCACCGTCTGCGGGAAGCGGCCCACAAGACTCTCCGGGCCCATTTGCACAATCACCGCACCTGGGAAGACACCCTGCACAACCCTCCGGCCTCCACTGACTTGCCATGCGCTTGCGATCACCTGCAAACCATTCTACTTGATCCCACTACACCCACAATCGACAACCATTACATCCTCACTCTTGAACAACTTGCACTACCACAACACCTCCGCATCTTCTTGGCAGTCAATATGAACAGCACTTTTTACCCCAGCAAAGCCAGATATTTCCTCACCTTCCAAACAGCTTTCACCAAATGGCTGCGTATTCAAGGCCTACCACCCTCACTCACACAACACTTGGAGCCTTTCCCCCAGCACCAATGGAAGCTCCACACTGACCATTTGAAACAACAACCCCGCTTCACAGCCCGCCTTCTCCGGCAACTCCAGTCATTTCTGGGCGACCAAGTCGTCCTCCACCATGCTGACCACGAACTACAACAGCTACGCATTTTCTGTCCACGCCAATACTTCGCCGGGGCGCTCGCCACTTGGCAGTGACCAGAACTCTTTGCACCTATGCAAACACTCCAACCGTCCAACATCCACGAATACCTGACACATACCATCCCCCCCCAGCCTTCACACACGTTACAAATGGGGCTTCAAGAAAGATTTTACGATCCCATACGGCATCGTCCACCTCAAGGAGAAGAAACAGTGGAGGAAAGGCCGCACCATCATCTCGTACTTTCCAAATCCGGGGGGCTGGGATTGGCTCCCAGCTCTCCCCTGCCCTTTGCAACGTTGCCATCACCCTCATTGAGCATTCCTGGCACCAACTCCACAACAATCTCCTTCAACACACTGCCCTCCACTTCACTTACTACCGCTATGTCGACAACCGTTTCTTCGTCCACAATGAACACTTTCTGTCACATCCCGCCATCCAGACCCTCATCCACAACAACTTTTTCGGCGATCCCGTCGAATTGGAGACGGTGGAAGACTTCCACCTCCTCGGTTTCAACATTGACCTCCAGCAACGTACCATCACCTACATACAACCCACCCAACCCTGGAAAATCAGGGACCACACCAGCGCCGGTAGCCAGCGCTTGGCTCTGTCCGGCTTAGCTTCAAGACTTCACTCCATCTACACCTACACTTTTCCACCTCACAATGCCACCGCTGCGGCTGAAGCCTTGGTCAACCTCTACGCCCAAAAAGGGCATAACCTGCAAGCGTGCAGGCGGTTTTTGAAGAAAAAGACCCGCGTTTTCCACCGCTCGCTTTGTGCGCCGAATACGGCGTGTTGTGTGTGTGTCACACCCTGGTTCCAAGGGTTTCCACCTATTTTACTTTTCCACCACCACCCAGATTTTTATCCAAGGCAGGGGGCCAGCACGACGCTGGCCAACGAAGCTAGTGATGTCATGGGATGCGGTCAGAGACGTCTGACCGTGTACCTGCTAAGAAACTGTTGCTCACGCTGTCCAGTTTTCCTGTTTTGATTCCATGGTGGTTCATGATACCTCCCACAAACCTTTTTCCTTCCGCATTGCAGCTGCTGACCATCACGTTCTTTTGAGCGCTTTCGGAAACATTTTTTAAACAATACTGTTGCGCCGACTCACTCGCCTTGCCGTTCCCTCACCTTCCTTCCCAACGTGGCAATTGAGTCTAACTGAAAACCCAAGTTCGAAGTTCGAAGTGTGTGTGTCTTGAGTCCTAAAAGCCTGAAGAATCAGTTTCTTGAGCGACTTCTCTGCTTCGCTTCCCTGCTCCGCTGCCTCGGACTCGATGCGATCTTGTGAGGATAGGCTTTCCAGCGGAAGACCACGCAAAATCACCTCAGCGATGCTGGCGGAAGTCCTCCACCCTAGTAGCGACGGCGTCCACCGTACTAGCGATCGTGCACTAAAGCCTTAATCCACACCGCTGAAGCGGAGGTAGCGACACGGCATTACTACTAGGAGCAATGGGGCTCCTGGCCTTACTACTAGGAACAAGAAGCTACTAGTAACAAGTGCATCGCTTCTAGTAACAAGTGCCTTACTAGTAGCAACAAGAAGCTACTAGGAGCAATGTTTGCTACGGAGAATGAGAACTAAACTCCACACCGCTCCAAGGCACAGCTGGCGGCCCGCTGGGATCCTTCAGACTCTCCAAAGCACTCCGCAGCTCCAACGGCCTCAGCAACTAAATGACTCGGTGGAAGCTGAAACCTAATAGCATCCTTGCTACTAGTAGCGATGCCCTTGCTGCTAATAGCGACTTCAGTGGCTGAAGAAAGCGTAAAGCTTACAGAAAATTTTGGCTGACTTGTGGCTGGCCTTCTCGCCTCCGTCACCTGCTCTCGATAACTTGTCATTTGCTCCTCTCGTTTGCTATCAAATGCCTCCCACCACGGTTTACACAAAAACTATGATCACTACGCCAATCCACTGGAGTCCATCTACATACTCAAAGTGGTTCTGCGCAACCCTGCTCAGCCTTGCCTCACTGCAGCTGTCTAGGAGTTTATTCCGGCAACTCCTTCTGTAAAATCGTTCTGAAACCGTTACATGTCACCAGTAGGTCTAATGTTCAAAGAGATGCATTGGTCACACCGATCGACCTTTCAAGGCGATCTGGACTAAAACCAAACAAGCGATGGCCCCCAATCTAAGAGCGTCCTTGTTACTAGTAGTAAAGCCCTATAGCAACTGGTAACGTTCTTGCTACTAGTAGCAATGCCCTTGCTACTAATAGCGACTAAACCCAAACAACACTTTATTTGTTCTCAAACAAACCGATTTGGGACGACCGTCCCGTCCCATCTTGACACAATCAGTACCAAGCAGCTGGAAGGGAAAGACCCGCATAGCCTCCTGGGGAAGCGAGAAACCCAGAGGCCTTCCTGCTTGAGGCCTTGAAGGCAGGTGCTTAAAGTTCTCAAATGGAAGTACGTAAGCAAAGTCCACACTTTTGGAACCACCAATCATTTAACCTTTCGTGCAACAACCCTGTACACGAAGGTCTAAAATGGAGGAAGGTCACGGGGACGTTAATTTTGTGTCCACTAGCGAGCAATTCTGATCAACATACCCTTCTTTGCCAAGTTGCTAGCCACAACACTGCTATTCTAATTAACATCCACCCATGCGAGTTGCCCAAGATACAATCCCAAATGATGCCACTTTGAGGGCTTAGGATTTCCTCGACGCTGCAAGCACATTTTCTTCCGCGGCTGACGCATCACGCGACCATCTCACCCTGGCGTGTCCTGGAGGAAGCCTTCGAATCTGATGCAGCTACACAGGTTTCAAGCTCAGGCTCTCGTTGCTGCACGACACACAGAAGTCAGAAGTGCGTGTGAACGCCAATCTCGTGACATAATGAGAGCGCCAGGAGCTTGAGACGACTGTCAAACTGTCTGTTTCATCTTGCAAATGGACCGACAAAGGTTTTCATGTTGACTCTTTCATTGTCTGCAATGGCCGCCAGCTCCCTGAGCAGGCGCGGTGTCCTTGCCAAGGTGCCAAATAGAGAAAGCGTACGAAGGGCATGGTAGAGGCTCAAGCTGGATTCAACTTGGAGATGAATTTATTTTTGCCCGCTCACCCCCTCCCTACTTACTTAATTAAGTAGGCGCCTACTTAATTAAGGGAGAGGTAGCTACTACCGGCAAGTAGCTACTACTTAGGACGCAGGATAGTTTCCGCTAATAATTTGGTTCCTAGATTTTTGGGGAAATTTGAGGCGTGGAGGCCATCGCTACTAGTAGTAAGGCACCTTGCTACTAGCATCGATGCTCTTGTTACCAATTGCACACATGCCAAGTTGGAGCACGAGATGTATCCCTCACACTACTTCTTGGCCAGCTCCACCAGCTACCATAGGGGTGAACACAAGTTTTTGTTCATTCTAATTAATTCTATTCTAATTCTTGTTTCTAATAGCTTCTTGTTCCTAGTAATAAGGCCCTTGTTCCTAGTAGTAAGGCCAGGAGCCCCTAGTAGCGTCCTTGTTCCTAGGAGGGGAAGGAGTCATCGTCATCGTCCATGTTCAACTCCCTGCGGAGAAGTCTTGAACGACGGCCGCAACTTGGTTTGGTTCGGCTTGGTGGCATCTGCCCAGGCACCAAAACAAACAACAAGGGGTACTTGTTACTGCTAGAACCTTCAGCATATTCCTCAAGTAGCTAGAAGCTATTCGTAACAAGGTGCATCGCTACTAGTCACAAGGGCATTACTACTAGTAGCAAGCTACTAGTATATAACAAGGTGCGTCGTTACTGGTAGCAAGGAGCTACTCCTAGCGATGCCCTTGTTGCTAGTAGCGATGTACTTGTTACAGCTAGAACCTTTCAGCATATTTCACAGATAAGCCTAGTTGCCAATTCGTGCTCACGCTGCCTTACTCCTATGAAGCAGGCAGAGGAGTTTGAGGGGGCTTTGGAGACTCTCTTTATCTTTTGTGGAGGGCCAGGGACACAAGGGATGCAAGGGACGCCCTCAGCCTTTTCATCTGTCCTTCCAGTCGTGGCTCATCATCTTCTTGGAGACATCCAATCAAGATGACAGAATGTGGAACCACTCCTCATCAGGGCTTCGTGATCAATATGCCCTTCATGGAAAACCGCATTTCCGTTAACGCAAGCCCCAACCAGCCACCCTAAAGTTAACACATATGAAGTTCGTTTGTCTCAAACGTCGCAATCCTTTTACTTCGCGTTGCCTGCAGCATTTGGGCGCACGTTGGCATCGGGAGTCTAGCGAACTATCGCGTCCAGTCGGCCTGAACTAACAGGCCTCTTGACTGCTGGGTCTCCCGAAGTTGGGGTGTTGAGGAAGTAGCCCCTGTGACGTCATGAGTTTCGAGTTCGAGGGAACAATAAACTTCGTCACAGAAGCAGGGACCTTATCAACATGGAAGTTCAACTCACCCCTGTTACATGCATCCATGTTTAAACACTCACATCGAGGGAAACAAAGAGTGAGCCAGTCTTTGTGGGTGGGTGGGGAGACTTCAAGAACCATTGGGCGCAACCTAATACGCCTTGGGGGGGGTCTCTTGAGAGGACATGTTATCCAAGCAAAGCATAAACTCAAGAATCCTCCCTAACGCGTTCACTCCCTGCAGCTTTCACTGCGCAAACAAGTTTGTTTCACGAAAACTGCATTCCCGTTTCAACGCAAACCCCAACCAGCCACCCTTAAGTTAAAACATATGAAGTTCATTTGTCTCAAACATCGCAATCCGTTTACTTCTTGTTGCCTGCAGCGTTTGGGCGCATGTTGGCATCGGGAGTCTAGCGAACTATCGCGTCCAGTCGGCCCGAACTAACAGGCCTCTTGACACGCAAGTTCAACTCACCCCTTTTCATGGCCAAAGCTGCGGCTCACGTTCTAGTCAGCGATGTCAGGTCTTGCCCAATCTGGTAGCTTCTCCTTGCATCTCTCGCAAGGTGTGGTCTGCATGTTTTGGCGCAGATCTGATGGTTCCATCACGGCTTTTGCGATGCGTCCTGCAGCAATCCAAGGCCAACCACGCGCAGTCACCCACTGACTCATTTGGGTGGTTGCGAAAGGAATGCCTGACTTGGAATGGAGCTTTCCGGTCGTCAGATTCACCACTATCTCATGGCTCCATTGGTTGAACATCTTCAGAATGGCCGACCGATCCAAGGGTAAATTGCATTTCTCAGCAAGTTCCTCGTATTCGAATTTGAGCTGGTCATAGGCTTTGGTCACGTCATTGGCCCTCGCGGACAGGGCAGCGATCTGGTCTCTCATCTCCAGGACCTGCAAGTTGCCATCCGGTGACTCTTCATAGGCCTCCTCAACATACGCCAGCAATGCCGACGAAGAATGCCAACGGCAAATTGGGGCGTTCTTCCAGGCCAGTTCTTTCACACCGGACCTCCTGAAGGTGTGACTTCTGACGTGAGCAGATTGCGCGCCTCCAGTATAGGGAGTGGCTCAACCGACTTGCATCGTGTTTGAAGGCCTCTACCATGGCCGTCTTTTCGACCGCACTGTTGCCTCAGTGGTAGTAGAGGATAGTGCCAACAACCGATGTCCTTGTCTCTGGACCAAGTGCACGGTCACGCAGTAGGGGCATGTCAGCTTCTCCTCCGGGTTCGCCTGGCAGATACAGCCAAGGGTCCTCCTCGCCCTGCGACCTGTGGGGTCGTTGTTGGTCACCGGCAGTTTGAGTGTGACCTGGAGCAATCTGGAGTTCACCTCATCTCCTTCATGAAGATGCAAACAAGTTCTTGCTCACGAAGAATAAGCTGGTCGCGAACACCACACCTCGTACCTATCACTTGGCCATGACGGGCTTCCTGCGTCCCTGGGTCCCTTCTCGCAAAGGAAGGCCAACCACCTCCAGGGCACTTCAGGCGCCCTGCGCCGTCGCGCAGTGCCACGCACAGCACATCCGACACACATGCACCTGATGGCCGTGAGTGGGACTGGTTCATATCCCAATGACTGGCACAGCTTCGTCCATGTCTGGCGGAGGGCAGTCTTGGAGTTGACCGTTTGCTGAGCGTAAACTGCATCCATGTACTCACTCTGAGCCTTGTCTCTCAGTTCAGAAGATTGTGTGAATTGCAAGGCGGCGACCAACGAACCCTTCATTCTCTTGTTGCTCGATTCCGGGGGTACTAGGGCACGGGGTCCCGCGGCAAGGTGCTGGCGGAGCGGTCAAACCACTTCCACTTGCTGGGCCCTCTCCTTCTGAGAGGAACTCCCATGACTCACCGAGAACATCCCACGCGACAGAACTATCTGCCCTCGTGGGTCAGCTGCTGCTAGAGCCATTTGCTCGGCTCGCGACCACTGTATCTAGACGATTTCGCTCACCAATTGAGCTACCGTCCAGTGAGGCAACCCCTCACTCGTGGTCTCTGTCGTGGTGAACTACCACCACGTCTTCCTCTGCCCAGCCAAGTGCCCTCCTGCCGGCCATCACGCTGGAGGAAGTTGGGCTTCATCTGCCCTGACATGTTCTGGAACACGTCGCATGAACCTAGCTGTCGACACCACCCTTGAATCCCTTCAGCTGCGCTCAACTTTTCTCGCGACGGTCTGACAGGTGAACGTGTCACGCGTGTGGCCAAGCTCGAAACAGCGATGCTAGTTGTGGCATGCTCATCCGTTCTGCGTCCTTCAACCCTAGCCTGCTGGAATCTTGACACCCTCGCTCATGAAAGCGGATCATGCAGCCCAAAGGCCCAAAGGTTCAGGACTCCTCTCAGGCGCCGACTGCATCGATCTCGAGCGACTCCAATTGGAGGGCGATCTCCCCTGCCAGCTGTGCCATCAGAGGCGACTTCCCCCGCACCGTCATGACAGTGCGCAAAGCCGAAGTGCTATCACTACGTATGTAAAATTGAGTGCGCTGTTCGTTTAAAATTTTGGAAAACAGTTTGATGGAGATGAAAATGGCTAACAAGTCAAATCCTGATTGGTATAGGTCGTTCAAACGCGCTTGTCCGCCCAGCTCTCTACAGCCCTGGTCTGTCAGGGTATGTCCAATGTAGAGTGTAAGTCTGTTGCCTACGAACAAGACACTTCCTAGACCTGTGGGGGATGCATCGGTTTCGATTCGAATCACTGTGGGGTTGCGGTTCCATCTAAAGGTGCGAACTAACGGAGGCGCCGCGGACGAACTATAGGGAGGCAGGCTTTGACTTGAAGTAGCCGCTTCAGCCACTTGGTCGGGTGGGGCACCTGACGAGCGAACGTCAGAACCTTCCTTTGTCGTGTCTCCGCCCGCTGCCATCCGATCTTTGGACATGGGAAACCCAGGACAACACCCCACACGACTGCTCCAATCATCTGGTGGCTACCATGCTCTTTCAAGTCTCAACACTTCGTGGATGGCGTTGGTGATCTTGGCAACTTTGTCAGGGGCAAAGAAACCTCCAAATGACTACCTAGTTCACCAACCAAGGTCAACCGAACACCAATCCAATTCATGGAAGGGCCCCTTTTGGCTTTATGCCACGCTAGCTAGCTTAAATCCCAGGGCTTCCCATACCAACGTGGTCTGAAGAAACGAAAAGGTGCGACCGCGTGCACATCGGCCGTTATAGCGATGATGATTGGGTCATCAACATAACACTGCAACCTCGCCGTTTGGGAAGGGAAACATGCTTGCGCCGCGCGAGCCCAAAACAAATGCACTTCGGAAGGATGTACGCGCCATCTAGTGACTTGATGCGCAACCACTTCCGTTCCCTAGGGTTGACATGGAGTGTGTTAAAGGCGTCCGAACAATCGACGAAGCATGAACTCGAGAGACTTTCAGGGTGCGTTTCATTCAAAAGTTCTCAGGTGGCGGAAGCGACGTCCGATACCCGGGGAAGACAAATTCTCTCAAACAAGGACACGCGCCCGTTCACTCTAGAGCGTCTCAGGTCAACGATCAGCTTGGTTTTGATCTTCCCGTCCTTTCCTTCTCTGCACGCGAGCTGCGTCAATTTTGCCCCAGGTCCAACGAGAGACACCACTTCAGCCCACGCGCTCGCTCTGTCGCCGCGTCCTGCGTCCACCGCGTGGCCTAGCTCCATCACCCATGGCCTGTCAGGCCTTTATGGAAGCAGACACTTTGTCTGTTGCCGGGAACATGTGCGCGCTCAATTGGCTGAGTGCGCATCAGCTTCCAGCATTGCTCGAAAGTGCTCTGTGTGTGAGCTCCGGAGACAAAGTCATGTCTTGTTCGAAGCGCTCCAAATCGCGCTCCCCAATGCACAGGGCCAACCCCGGGCTCGATGCCCTGTTTTCCTCAGGGCCTTGCTACATGCCACAGCTTTGCAAGGGTCTCGAAGGCCCCCCACTGCGGGAAAGTTCTCTTGCAAGCGCTGAGTGGCACGTGCGATGCTTTCTCTTCCGTCTTGGTCTCCTTGATCTTCTCCTTGTGTGCCGCCAGCTCGTCTCGCTTGCTCTTCAGCACCTCTAACTTGCTCTTCAGAAGGAGACAAGCTGGTTGGCTTTGGTGTGGATCATAGTTCTTGCTGCCAGCCATTCGTAACTTGTAGACTTTCTAGCCATGTTTGCAGTGCCTGAGTCGAGGTCTTCCACACCCACTCCTCAACCTGCGAGATGGAAGCGCTCTTGCCATCCACGGCGATGTGGTCACTATCCTGGTGTTCTTCTTGGTGTGCGCATTGGTCCAACTCCATGTTGAGTACACCTGGCCTCTTCAGGATCTTCTTCATCTTCGGCTGTTCCCAGGCATATGACATTCTGCAGGGACCACGTTTTGCCCGCCTCCTCTATCAAGTAGATCAGGGCGATCACTCTCTCGAGGACGCGGTTTCCCTCTTCTGCCGTGGAGTGCCCCCAGCCTTCCGGTCGATCGTCCAATCGAATCACAGGCACTGACCCATGTCCATCTGCTCTTCGAGCTCGTGAGGGACGGCCAGGTGGGTGTGGTGTGCGCGGACTTCGCTTTCTCGAAGCCCTCTTCTGTCAGAATGTCCCAGTCTTCCATCACATCCAGAGGTCGCATGACCTCCACGAAATTTCCGCAAAGTCTTTCGATCTCTCGTGACAGGCCAGCTTTGCCTGCGAACAATTCCAGATACCCCGTTGTACTGGCGTCCGGGGTCAGTACCGGATAATTTCCAGGGACCGACGGGTTTTTAGCCAAAACCGGTGGATAAATTTGAAGGCCAGAGGGCCCAAAAAAAAAGAAGTACACAACCAGTGCAGATAGATAATTTTGAGAAGGCCTGAGGTTAGCAAGCTAGACGAATAGGATCGAGGAACCCCCCCCAAAAGTAGATGCTAATCGACAAACGAGACAAAAAGAAAAGATCCCAGGCCCAGGTTCTTTTCCAACGCTCTATGTGCTCTGTGGTGGTCTGCAAAACTAAGGATTGTTGCGGAAGTCTGCAAACCTTAGAAGGTTGGTTGTGGTTGAGGTTGGTTTGGAATCAATGGATCCAACCACTTGCAAAAGAATGTCGGCTGCATGGCCAGCAGTGCTGGTCGAACTGTACATTTTGGTCGGTATTTTGTGGCCTTGACAGCCGCTCTGGACTTAGGAATGCCAGCAGGAGTTTATCAGGGCTACCATGCCCAGAGCGACTGGGAAGCAGCTTCTTTGTTGAACGGAACTTCTGCATTGAAATTGTTTTGTCCAGATGTCAGCGCACTTTTTTTTTCTATATTCGCTGCCGTTGAGCAGTTTTGATAGAAAGCTCTCCAGACCTAGCAGAAGCAGCAGAAGAAGATTAATTTCAGCGTATCCCACAACTTGTCATTTGTATATCTCCCCAACCTCAGTACCAAGGAAAATATCAAGGTTGTTTTTAGGACGCACATGTTTCACACGTGTCCTTTTCACAGGCTGCGAATCTCATGGAAGACCTGGCACAGGATCCCGATGAGGAAGACTCTAACATGAACCTGGATGAGTATGAGGCCCCAGCACTATTTTTCAGACTCCTCAAGTCGAAACACAGGGTCCACTGAGAATGATCCAGGGCTGAAAGGTGCTGACCAAGAGTGCTTCCAGCTGTTGGAGCAGTTGAAAGCCCGCGGTGACTGATGCTTTGACGTTCCGTTGGCAAGTTTCGCTGACAATTTTTTGGTTCTCTGTGATCATGACGTCCATGGAGCTCGGAAAATCTAACGAGCGGAAACCTAACGAACGTCCAACGAGCGATGTTCTATCTTTTCTTTCCTTTTCTACTCCCACTACCGAGTGGATAAAATTGGAGCGTTTATTCTGGATATTTTTGATGCACTGACCCCATTTTATCCACCCCCCCCCAAAAAATATCCACTCCTTACTTGGGCTGATTTTTTTGGAGGACAGACCCCGCTGGCAGGCTGGCACACAGATAAAGTCCAGGCAATGACCCCTGCAATTTTATCCACTCAGTACGGCCCCCTATATTCCAGGAATCTGTACTTGCGCGTGCTGTCTGGCTCCCCGAACTTCTTGTCGTTGGTCGACTTCCAGGGCGCGCTGTCCATCGACTCCTTTCACTTTGCAGAGGGTTCGGCCTGCCTTGTTCCGACATCCATGGACTTCTCGTTGGCCGGGCTTTGATTCATTCAGCTTCTCCTTGGCCTGTTAGTTCTTGTTCTTGTTCTTGTTCTTGCCCTTGCCCTTTGCCTTGCCTGATGGTTTCTCCGCGCATTGAGAGCCCGGGCGCTGCCCCATGAACTCTGCCCTCCTTGCAGAGGTCTGGGCAGTCCCGCGGCTTGCCCTTGGCATACCGGAAACATAGTTCGTGGCCCTCGGATGCGGTAATGAACTGCTTGCCCCACTTTTGAGGATGGTCTGCACCTTCTCCGCCTCCTCCGCTTGGCTGAGACGATGTCTCCTTCTTTGGCTTCTTCGGCCTCTTCTTTCGGCCACTTCCTTCGTCGTCCAGGCCCAAAGCGACTTTCGCCGGAGGTGGGATGTTGACCGTGATGTTTCGACCTTCCTGGCGATGAAAATAGTCGCAGGCCCGATCACACGTTCGTTCCAGAACTCGCGGTTCCGTGCCGCATAGGTGAAGACCCCAATCCATGGTTATTGGGCGGGAAGTCCAGTCCCATCGGAAGACGATTGTCCGCTGCCGCCTTGGTGAGGTGCCTTCGATACCTCTCGAACATCTGAATCTGACCTGCATTTGTCCGTGGCCTTCATGATCAAGTGCCATGGAAGTCCTGATTCAGCTTGGCCACACGGTCGTAGTATTCCTCCAGGCATGCTGAGGCGACAACTCGAAGATGTTCTGCTCCTGCAGCGGCTGGTGGGTATCTCAGCATGAAGAGGATTGCACGAAACACCTTCCAGCAAGCCTTTCCCAATGCTTTGAACGCGCCGTCCTCCAAGCAACCACGACCTTGTCTTCAACTGCTTCTGCGTGGCCCTCCTGAAAGGTGTCGTCCATCTGATCTTTGACCTTCTTTGAAGGTGAGGCCACAGCAGGGGCTGGGCCAGCTGGAGCAGCTGCTGGTGGTGGAGCAGGGTCTGCAAGTGGATTCACGTCTGTCATCATGAGGGATTGCCTGGACACCCTCCACATATACGCGACATGGATCATTTCCATCGCGCGCAACTCCCTTCAGTTGGCGTCGGCTCCGACACGCACCGTCCGCAGGGCCTGCCTCAGAGTGGAGGCAGGCAACATGGCAAACAGTGTGGGGGTGGCCGCACCACCAAGTGCTTGATCCACCGCACGCCACACGGCCTCGCTGCAATGACAATGGGCCCGAATGCGAGCCATGATCGATCACGATCAATGCCAATCCCACTGCAAGGCTGCGAGCGCAGAGGGCCCAATGCATGCGCTCAAAGGGGGCTGAAGGGGACCCCGGCGCACCCACAGTGCCACGACTCCCACTCCCAGCAAAAAGGGTGACCAGCAGCAAGACTTCAAGAACCATTGGGCGCAACCTAATACGCCCTGGGGGGTCTCTTGAGAGGACATGTTATCCAAGCAAAGCATAAACTCAAGAATCCTCCCTAACGCGTTAACTCCCTGCAGTTTTCACTGCACAAACAAGTTTGTTTCACTAAAAAGTAAAGCCTTTGCAACATGGGGGGAAGGAAAACGTGTTAACATCCTGGAAAATGGTCATGCCCGAACTGTCTTTCCCAGTCGGCCAACAGCTTAGTTTTACTCTGTCAGTCAGGTCTCATTCTTACTTTTTTATTCAGCAGTGGTAATACTCAAGGGGCCCTACCGCTCTACCTTTGATGCCTTCAGCATCTGGCAGCCGGGGTGCTTCAAATCCAATGAGCTACCCAGGGTTTGTACGATTGCTTTGGGTCTTCGGCGCTCATTTCTTTTGCAGACCAAACTATCCATCAGGATTCATCAGGAATCTTCTGAATTCCATGTCATAGCTCACCTTGAACTCCGTGCGTTGGGCCTCTCCAACTTCACCATCCTCATCAGCCTTTTTTCACAATGACGATAAAGTCGCCGGTCTAACCTCGTCAAGGGTTTCGGCCAAGTACAACTTCGAAGGAATATCTGGAGATGTTGGACAACCTTTCCGATAGATCGAACACATCAAATCTCTTCAAGACCCAAAACCTATCAACGAACTCTAGTGGTTCAAGGCCTCTTTAAAATGTCTATCGCAAAGTCTGCCGTCTGGGTCTAGTCTTGTGAATGTCTTGAAGCCCATGGGTCTGAGGCACACGCTCCCCAAACAAATAAATTCCCAACTAATTGAGGTGTAATTTCCTCAAAGCTATGGCACCAACCCGTTTGTCTTGGAGAGGTTTAAGACATTGCACGTCCAAGTCACCCATAGCTTCCCCGTTATGTGTTTGATCATGTTGTGAGTCACGCAACCATCTCCGCGTTGGCAACAAATCCGCGGCAACTTTTTCTAGCGTTCTCTGCAATTGCTCATGAGAGGCTTGTCCGTGACGGATCCGAAATCTGGCGTTTGAGCCACACTGGCTCAGGCAATTCCATAGAGTGGAGTCTGTCGATTCCGCAAAGCTTCCCGCTTCCAAGCCGGGGCACGAACACAACTAGTAGCAAAGTGCATCGCTACTAGTAGCAAGAACGCTACTAGTAGCCAGGCGCCTTACTCCTGCTAGTAGCACATTGAGCTAGTCATAGTCTTTGGAGATTTGTGGGCTTCGGGAAGCTCCATTGGGCATCGCACTTCACTCGAATGGGGTCACCTGCTGAACTGAATGGGTATGGTTTCTAGCGAAGCAGGGTTCTATCTTTGGATATCTTTGGTATGGAAAACTTGAAACATGTCCAGATTGAAAACTCTGTGAAGATCAATCCCGACAACAGCTGAGGTCCTCAGCACCCTGTTCAAGTTGGTGCCACTCTGTAGGTCGGATCCGCCGGAAGAGCCGCTGCAACATGGACCTGCGCTCTAATAGCGATTGCCTCCAACCTAGCGATGGCCTCCAACCCAATAGCGATGGCCTCCAACCCAATCGCGATGGCCTCCAATCTACTAGCGTTGGCCTCCAACCACAGCGCCTCCAACCTACAAGCGATAGCCTCCAGCCTAATAGCGATGGCCTCCAACGTACAAGCGATGGCCTCCAACCTAATAGCGTTGGCCTGCAACCTACTAGCGATGGCCTCCAACCTACTCGCGATGGCCTTCCATCTACTAGCGATGGCCTCCAACCTAATTGCGACCTCCACCTACTAGTGATGGCCTCCACCTACCAGCGATGCCTCCAACCTAATAGCGATGGCCTCCACCCACGTGTAGGATGCGGTTTGTGAAGGGCCCGAAAACAAAGACACACCAGGGTGTCCCACAGGAAATGGATGTTGGGAAGTCTTGGATTGGGACAAAAGTTCTCAAAGTGGCTTGGCAGTCGTACTTTGAGAATGCAACTTTTGGGTTAATCCGGCAAAGATTGATAGTGAATTGGCTTCCGAGCAAGGCAAAAGGGTGCAGCGCTTACGCACACCATCTTGTGTTGTGACTCACCAGGCACTATCTATTTCAGCTCACAAGGACGCTAGTAGGTGGAGGCCATCGCTACTAAGAACAAGAAGCCACCAGTAGCAAAGGGCATTACTACTAGGAGCAAGGACGCTACTAGTAGCTCCTGGCACTACTACTAGGAACAAGAAGCTACTAGGAACTAGAAGCTTCCTTGGGAATGGTTTCCCTGTGAATCGTTTCACCTGTAGTAACAAGAAGCTCGGGGAGAAGCTCGGCGCCGATGCCTTGCACGTTCTTCCAGATGCACTTCTGGACACCTCGCGAACACTGGACGCGTCGTAATGGTGCTGCTGCGCGGCTGCTTTAGTTTAAAGCCTACAGTAGGCTACTATACTGTCAAAGGCGAAAGGATGCCAAAGCATTAGCTCTATTTCATTCGCTGGAACAAGGCATCCGAGACCGGGAAGAGAAACTCTGAGCGACGTTGCTTCTCCGACCGACATGGCACAGAGCCACCTCTTGAGGCTAGCAATGGCTGGAGGCAATTTGGGCGGGACTTTCGCCAAGCACAAGGTCCTTGGATCACGACAAACAACAACCTAACTGTCACTGATTTCAACATGTATTGTTGCTGTCATGTGCATTTGCTTCACTCTCTACATCCGAAACGTCTCTGCTTCACTCTCTACATGACTCGGCGACCAGGGCACCGGATCTCCGTGTACTGGCTCAGGTCCTTCAAACACAAAGCACTGTGGTCGCAAGGACGCTATTCGGTGGTGGCCATCGCTACTAGTAGCAAGAAGCTACCAATATCTACTAATCTTCTCCTCGGTTGCAGGTATGGGGCTTTGCGGTACACAGAAGAGGGTGAGGCATTATTAGGCTTCATGATTACAACGCATACTATCACGTCCCATCCCACAATAACAAATGTGAAAAGAGTTTGTCATCATTCTTATCATTTCTTAGGACGGACGCTACTAGGGGCTCCTGGCCTTACTAGGAGAAAAGGACGCTACTAGGAGCTTCTTCAGAGGTGTTGTCATCGTCATTTCTCAGGTTGGAGGAGAGAACTAGTAACAAGTGCCACGCTAGTAGTAACAGGTGCCTTACTAGTAGTAACAAGAAGCTATTAGAAACAAGTGCCACGCTACTAGGAGCAAGAAGCTACTAGGGGCTCCTGGCCTTACTAGTAGTAA
>CAXAMN010016891.1:256136-272472 GCA_963970005.1 Durusdinium trenchii
ACAAGTGCCTTACTACTAGTAACAAGAAGCTAGTAGTAACAAGTGCCTTACTAGTAGTAACAAGAAGCATAATCGCCTGTCTTTCACCCCCATCGCTGCGACGAAGGGGCCTCGTGGGAGGATGGGCCGCAGCAGCTCGCCAATGCGCAAGGTGGTCAAGGGTGTCTGGGGCGCCGGCTTCAGCACCACCTTGGCGAAGCAGTGCATTCAGCGAAGAGCATGAAGAAGGCGGTGGAGTCCGTCATACCCGATGTCTTTGGGGCTATAGACATGTTGTCCTGCTTTCGAAAAGCTTTCAAGAAGGGCTATGCTGATGTGCCATGAAGGATGTTGTAAATTTAGTGAAGTGATCGGTGCTCTTGAGAGGCCAAAAGGCCTTCAAGACTTTCACTTTGTGGTTGTGAGTTATGAGTCATGAGGGACCCAGATGTTCTGATCTGTCTTGACATCCGTGCAGAGTCTGATCTGTTTTGTGTTGCTCAATTAGAGTAACAATAAGCTGCTAGGAACAAGTGCATCGATTCTAGTAACAAGTGCCTTACTACTAGTAACAAGAAGCTATTAGGAACAAGTGCATCGCTAGTAGTAACAGGTGCCTTAGTAGTAGTAACAAGAAGCTATTAGGAACAAGTGCTCGATTAGAGTCCATACACGACACCTTCCCAGACTGTGCGCCCCAACTGCGTTGCCGCAGGCCAGCGCGGTGGCAGTTGGCTTCCAACCCAAAACAATGGGTGCATTCCAGGGCCTGAGGTCTTGCAAGTGCCAGCTACGAACAAAAAAATACGTTTACCTGCTTTCATTTTAAATATGTTCTTCTTTCCTTCCTTTGTGCTCAAACAACATCACTACAAATTGCTACCTGGCAAGAGCCGACCCAGTACAAACGAAACAAGACTTTCGAATTTGAAAGGACCAGCGACCTGCCCTGTTGCCAATTGCTCCAAGAAGCGCAATGACTGCCACAACACCCAAAGGCGTCCGCCGGACGACCACCTGCAAAAGGATGGCAGTCTTTGGCAACAAAACCGAACCTGGATTAGTCCCCTGGCTTCAGCGAATCCAGCTCAAACGAATTGAGATCCACTGGCGCCTTCCTCTTTGGTTCCTAAGGCCCCAGGAACCAAAGTCGTCAAAAAGAGATGCAACTGGAATTTGTCGAAGTAATGACCTGAGATCACACTGTCAGTGTGATGAAAAGAAGGGATCTTTTTTTTAAGCCCGCTCCCCCCCCTTCCTACTTAATTAACCGAGGTAGCTAGTACCTTACTTAAGCTACTAGTATGGACGCAGGATAGCTCACGCTTCTTCATTTGGTTCCTAGAACTTTATGGAGGCTTATAGGTTTAAGAGGAAGGCTGCTGTGATGAAATGAGATTTGTCCAAAGACTAGTCGACTTTAGCCATCCTCGCCATCCTCGCATGATTGGTTCTGGTACATGGCCCTCTCGTGTAACTCAAACCTGTTGCATGTGACACCATGCACATGACCTCCAATTCCTGTCTCCACAACATCTTGTGCATTTCTTCTTCAAAGACTTTGAATAGAGGTTTAGATGCGAAGCTGATCTGTGAATGTCTACCACCGACCCTCTAGGTGCTTGAAGTGAAGGTTCCCTAGAGTATACACTAGCGGATTCCATTCAAGACTTGAATGCGAGAAAAGCATGCCTCATGACAAATAATGATTTGTCATCGCACATCTGTCACAGTGCATCATTGTTTGCGCACCTTCTTCTCTTCGTCCTCAGAGATGACTTTCTCCTCGGTCGTCCCCGGAAGTTTCGGGACATATCTCTGAGGACATATCTCTGGATATTAGGAGCAAGGACGCTACTAGGGGCTCCTGGCCTCACTACTAGGAGCAAGAAGCTACTAGAAACAAAGGGCATCGCCACTAGGAGCAAGGACGCTATTAGGTTCGAGGCCATTGCTATTAGGTGTCCAAAAGTCTTTGTTTAAGGTCTCTTGTTTTTCTCTGGATATCGAAGTAGTCTGGAAAGGTGGTCTTTCGGTTTCTGCGACCATATGCGACCATCCGTCAGTCAGCTCAAACCATTTACATGTCGCGACTGACACCCGCCTGATTGATGTCAAGGAATCCTTGGCTGTTCTGCTTTGAGCTCCAGAAACAAGCGAGAAAACGAACCTCTGACAGCCTTAGATGATGTCTGATATTCCTGGAAGCCAGTGTTCTCCTAGGTGCTCAAAGCCTTCTGGGAATGTATATATATACTGCTTTGAGAAAGGACGCATCACCATCGCACAATCGATGTACGAATGTGGGAAGATCTTAAGTCGTTGTCCAACGCAAAAGTAACAAAGGGCATCGCTACTAGGAGCAAGGACGCAACTTATGATATCTCGCAAACATCAAATTTCGGTTGCCCGGTGTCTGGCAGCATTCTCGAATGTCGCCGCAGCCACCATGACCTGCCCGCTGGCACTGGCAAAAGCATCCTGATGGAGTTCTGGACATCTAAAAATGGAGCTCAATCAGCCGTTTGTATTTTTACTGCTCAACTCGCGAAGGGCCTTAAAACGTAGCATGTCGCCAACCCCGAGGCCAAGAACTTAAGATACTGGGAAGCAACATGTACACAAATGTGCTTTGTTTTTAAGAGAAGGAGAATCTCTTCGATGCAACTCAAAGTTTTGCAGTTTCGCTTTTCACCATCCGCAGCAAAACAACAGATGTAAAGAAAACTCGAACTCATCGAACGCAGATGATCTGGAAACGGTTCTTTTCTTTTACGATCCAGCCTCGATGCGGGTCTCCGAGATGGGGCGCCCACTCTCATTGGTCTGCAGCCTCGGAGGGGCACAGCTCGGAATGCTTCGAACGAAGAAAATCATTTGCCTCTTGCTGGATTTGATAGAAACTATGCGGATATGGAAAGGGAAAAGTCTGGCTTGGATGGTTGGTTCATGAAGTGCTAGGGAGCAGCCAGGAGAGAACTCTTGCTCATCTGAACTTCATCTACTCACATCTACTCAGTGCCGAGGAGCGTGGCCAAAGCTTCTAAGTTGGATCGCAGAGTGTCCGCGCAGGACCTCATATGGTGCAGAGCCCACAACTTCGTAGGGGCCAGAAGTAGCAAGTAGTAGCAAAGGCTATCTGGCTATCTCATATCCGCATTGGTTCATATCCGAGTAGAATAGGCCTCTCCGAATGGACCGAAGACATAGACCGTTCTGAGCCAAACCTCCGTGCTGCTGGAGGTTTCTCTATATCCAACAAAGCTTAGCCGCATAAATGACATTGTGAACGGTGCATTTGAAATCGGCACCGAGCAAAAAGTAGAAAAAATAATGTACGTGAAAAGGTAAAGGCTGTACTTACTGTACTCACTGACAAATTCAAAGGAAAAACAACAACAGGCCAACGCTTCTAGGTTGGAGGCCATCGCTATTAGGTTCCTTAAAATATGCATGACTCCATGACCCTGTCTGATCTCCATGTGGCATGAGCACGCTGGCTCGCTCCGTGTGCCGCAGCTGGGCCCAGCCAGGCGCTGCTCGGTGGGCTGCGGTCACCGCTGCCTGAGATGCTTGTGCGCAAACCGTCTGTGAATGCCTGGGAGACGAGAATAGACTCCTTGAATGAGTGGAATAAGTCTCGGTACTTGCCTGTGCGTGCGCCATTTGATTCGTGCAAAACAAAAAAGTCATTGCAAGTTGGATGGTTAGACGTTGATAGACAGATATCCACTGCAGAATAACTGGTCAAAAGGGTGGAGAAATGCGGAGAGCATGAACTGAACTATTTGGACATAATGTGCATTGGAACAACTCATTCTCCAGGAGCCCCTCTTCTCTTCATCACTTAATAGTGTAGTCTCTAGTGTCTCTTACACTCTTTCGCTTCGTGGAGCCCTACGTGGGATTGTACGGTCGACCCAAATTGCGGAGCAAGCACGACGTAATTTCCGATTGTACGTGTCCACTCTGTTCCCGAGAACCGGTTTCCAATTTGTCAGCTTTACACGGAAAGGAGCCTGAAAGCAATGACCTCCCTACTAGTGATTAAGAGACTAGCTTTATTTTTTTAAGGAGATATCCATTCTGAGGTTCGTTGGTTAAATCACAGCCTATGTCTTGCAATGACAACTGGCAGCCCCGATGCCAATCATCCAATGATCCAATGTTTCATCCAACAAAGTCACCACCATCACACCAGGCCGAAGAATCAGAAAACAACAGACGGCTATTAGGTTGGAGGCTATCGCTCTTAGGTTGGAGGCCATTTCTAGTAGGGTGGAGGCCATTGCTTTCAGGTCCCTTTTGCTAGGTTGTAGTTGGTGTCCGCTAACTCCACTAACTCCGCTGTTCGCACCTCAATCATGTCAGCTGAGGCATCTGGCGCCACACCGACCAAGCTCCTGAATCGGCGTACGTTACAAGTGCAGTATGTTGTTATGATCCGTTTGGCCTTGACACACCCTTGCTATGGATCTATAAATGGTATCTGTTTGGTTTCGGGAAGCAATTGGTCGGAAAGCCTTACACCTTCTGAACCTGGGAAACATGGCGAGATGCTCAAAAGAAAACAAGTTGTGTAGGCACAATAAGTGCTAGAAGCATCTACAAGCCATCGGATGGGTCTGAAGATAGTTGTCAATAGCCCGAAAAATTGGCAGATCAGCAAATAATTAATGACATTAAATAGGCTCAAACATCCCTTGTCCGCAAATGGATGATTCCACTTGCAGGGTGCAGTGTTTGGATATGCTTTGATGTCTGTTTGCATCATGTAAGCAACCCACTGACATCAACTCCGAACCTGTCACTCGGCGTGCCAACCTTCAAGCTAGCACAAACATGGACACATTTGGAGTGAAGGAATGGACAAACATGGTTGACAAACAGTCCTCTGACTTGCTGTCTCGTAAGCAACTAGCTTGAGGCTACACCCCTTTGCACAATTTACCTATATATCCCTGCCAATGTGAACACCACTGTTTCCATTAACATATGTTTTTTTTCATTTATTTTTCAGAAGTTCAGGAGTGCACTTCAGAAATGACCACAAAAATCGAGAAAAGCAATATAAAGAAAAAAGATTAATCCACCAAAAGCCCCAGGACCTACTTCCGGAGAGGCTCCCAGTGGCCGGACTGGTGACCCGAAAGCTCTTGGGCGGGATGATGATGCGGCCTCGAAGGCGAATCAAACGAACCGGGTTGTCATTTTTTGAAACTCGGGGGTGGTTAGGCCGCTAGTAGAGGTAGGTTAGCTGGGTAGGTAACTAGTAGCTAGTAGAATCTAGGCAGCTACTACCTACAAGTAAGCTACTACCTTGGACGCAGGATAGCTCACGCTTCTTCAAGCATGCTGCTAGCACTAATGATTAGGTTTCTAGTATTTTAGGGAAACTTAACATTAGAACTTCGCCAGTGAGGTTTGTCCTGAACTTGAACACTGAAATGGAGCCCCAGGAGCATCCTGATGGCATGCACCGTATCATACTAGTCTATTGCGATGGGCTCTACCTTCCGATGGCACCAAAGCCACCCACTGCTCCACGAAGCACCATGTCGCCGAGGTGCCATCAATCAGCAACGGGGCCCTTTTGCTCAAAGGCACCTGTTCCTTAGACTCACAGGCTCAAGACGTCTCAGCTTTCTCACTTGGTGTTGGCAGCCTCACATGTTTGCACAATATCTTCATAAAGGCGCAGGGAAGCTAGTTTAACTTTGTGGGTTAAAAAGAATGAACTAATGCTTTGCACTTGCAGGCTGGCATTCAAGTTCCTCTGACATTGGGACGTTTCCCAAACGATTCTCAAAACATTTGTCGGATATCATACGGGCATAAAAAGCGAGTGCGCTGTCATGTCCCAAATATCGTCCATGATCTGGTTGACACATATTGTGCGAGGCTAAACTGGAAAAGGGCACTGCTACGGTGCGTCAAAGTCCTGGAGGCAAGTACACACTATGAGATTCCAAAGAGGTCTACTGACCAACACCCCTGGTTCGCGAAACTTTTGGATGTTGAGACACTACTGAGAATGTTTCTTGAGCGGCCCGGCCTTCAAAACGCTGCGGGCCTATCATGCCTATCTGCTTTCTGGACCCAGAAAAGATCATTAAAAGACCCTCCTCAGCTCCTGGCATTGGCCTCTGGCTCGTCATCCCAGCCATCATCCAGAATCAGTGAGGCGGCAGCCGCCTGCGACTCTCCGGATGGTGACGGTCGTAGACAATGTCTTTACCCAGAAGAGAACGGAAAAACTGGTGATTTTCCTTCCGCTGTATTGCCTTTGTCGCAGTTTGTCGACCGAGAGGGTGACCTTGATTCTAAGCATCCGTCTTGCAGCTTGGGAGGCAGCTAATTCCTACACCGCGCATAGTTTTTGCAACGTGCAGGCCTTGCAGCTAGCTTATGGCTTCGACAAGAGATTTGGGAGGGAAGCCCTTGCCCCTTGGCCACCGCATTGCGGTCTAGTCTACTGGCCTCCAACCTAGAAGCGATGGCCTCCAACCTAAAGAGTGATGACCTCCAAGAGCTTTGAGAAGACCACAAAAGCCTGAGCATGTTGCAGTGTCCCTTTGGGCCAAACCACTTCAGCCTCAGCGTTGCGGACAAACTTGCCAGCACCCTGAACACCTTGGGCTACTGACGAGAGCCGTTTTTCAGATGTGCTCCGCTTCTCAGTGAGGCGGCTTTTCCATGACCTTTTCCTCAGCGTTCTTGTTCCTAGTAGCGATGCCCTTTGTTCCTAGTAGCGTCCTTGCTCCTAGTAGTATGGCCAGGAGCACCTAGTAGCGTTCTTGTTCCTAGTAGCGATGCTTCCTTTTGTCTACTCTAGCAACTTTGGTGTTGTGGGCACAAATTCTCTGACCTGCCACTGCTCGGTGATGTTGCGCCAACTGATCGAGATAGAATCTACAGCAGGTATATAAAGTCGGGAATGGCAAGGTAGATGAATAGCAGCATAGCGTAGATGAATACACAAATGACACCCAGGCATGGTGGCATAGCCTCCAGAAATGACAGAAGAAATAAGAAGAAATCAACCGTGGCCTGTGATATCAGTTCAAAATAAAGCGAGCAAAAAGAGACCTAAGAGCGATGGCCTCCACCCTACTAGCGATGTTTGTCCAAAAAGCAAAAAAACACCATTTATCATCATTCCACCCCGCCTGCGCCTTCAACCCCCGTGGACGCCGCGCCACTCGCGCCACCCGTGCCACCCTCCCCGAGAGGAGAACCGCCGACAGCGCAGCCGCAGACACTGCAGCAGGTCGGACGGAACCGCTGAAGAGGCTGGGGCCACCCTGGCCAATGCGACGACGGTGACGGCCAGCGAAAGTGAGTCGAAAAAATGGCTTCCTTTGCATGGGCAAAATTATAGGACCGGATAACCCCACATGCGAACTACTTTACCAGCTACAACCTGTGCAGCAAGAAGAAGAAGCGCGGTGAGAAACGTTGATGGGGTGGTGGTTGTTGGTTGTTGGTTGGTGGTTGTTGGTTGGCAGTTGATGGTTTGTCTCACAACTTTCAGTAGTTTCAGCCTGTTTTCCTCTTAGACTTGAGCCAAATATTGGCAGGATGTTGTTCATCCTGATTGGGTGAGAATCCCCTTGAACGTCACGCCCCCCCCCTCAGGTGGCTGCGCCTTTACCAACATCACTTCGCACATGCAGCCCCCCGGGCCAGGGTTGCGTGTGCAAATTGGCTCGCATCACAGGAGATCCTGAGGTTAGGTAAGCAACAGGGAACTAAAGTGGACTTGACAGAATTCAGATGATTCTGTGCATGAGAACGAGGGCTCCGTTTGGAGAAATGCACTCTCAGTCATCCAGGCAGCCGCTCAGCAGCAGCTGTCGCACATCAGCAGCATCCACCGCACAGCGACTTGAACTTAGTAATCACGAAGCATCCAGCCAGAGCCTCCACGTCTGCCTCTTCCTTAGTCACCAGCGCATAGCGCAAGGGCTGACCCTGCTATTACTTAGTCTTAGAAGGCTGAGGGGGGCGGAGGCCCAACTCCGATTCGAGACCTTAGTTGCAGAAAGGTGGGGCGTACCAGCGCCTTAGTAAAAATGTCCGCCAATTGGTCCTGCGTGGAAGTCAGAACGGGCAAGATGCCCTGATCTTGGATTGCTTCGCTCAAGGCAGCGACACTGATTTTGTGGGTCCTGTTGAGGGACCTCTGCCTAGGACTATATCAGAGTTTCAATGGGCTGCGACAATAACATTTCCAGTAGGTCTTTTAGGGGTAGTCCATCGTCGAAAACCAAAGTTGCAGCTGAGACAATCTCAGCTTCGGTTGTGCTCCTGGAAACACAACTCTGGCGTTTGGAAGACCATATTAAAGGAAAAATGTGCCCTCGTCAGCTTGCAAGACAACGAAGTGTCCGCTATGCGATTTGAAGGTCATCACATCACCCGCCAAGTCTGCGTCTGCAAACAAGTGAAGCCTCGGCATCATGTCTGTACCTACTACCGTGCCATGGACCCCGTAGTCAACTGTGGCTTTGACATATCCCAAGAGCCTGCAAAGCATCAAGTCGTGGTTTCTTGACCACCGGCTAATGTTTCCTGCCAGCGACGATATTGCATAAGAAATGTCCGGCCTACTTAGCCGCGCTAGCCACAAGAGTTTCATCAACAATTGGGACGCTTTTCCTGCAAGATGTCCACTTTCCTCATACCCCGACGGAGTCAGCGCGGACTCGGTGACAAACGGAGCGTCATAGTCTTGAGGGTGCAGTTAAACTGATCCTCATACAATTTGTACGATGTTACCGCATAATCCTTCATGTAGGGGAAGATTTGTTTGCCTTTGGGGAAGTTGAACACGATGTGATCCCTACCCAAGTACCGACCAGGTTCCGTGATTGCATCGACCTTGATCCTTTTGCTAAGTTCTTCCCAAAAGATACTCATTGACGCTTCGGGCCCTGAACAAAAAAATGTCATCAACATACCCCCCAACAAGGAGTTCAAGGGATGGGAAATACCAAAGCGAAGGGAAAGCCTCAATTCGCTGGCCCTGGAGATCCAAGACAAGCGTGGCGTCGAAGTATTGCGCCCAGTCGTCCCCACTTGTTGGCTGCCCATAGAGCTCGCCAAGGTTCTCGTGACGAACTCCTTGAAGACGCCTGTCTTGACAGCATCGATTGGCCAAACCCTGTAGTTTCCCTTGAACAAGAATCCATCGATCAGTTCGGCGCCCAAAAACAAAGCTGGTTCCCCTTTTGGCCCATAGGCCAGTGGGTCAGGGTCTTTGAACCAAACCATTGCCCCGAAAGGAATCATGAAACATTCCAACTGGTAAACGAACGCATTCTGATACCTATCAGTCGTGATGTTGTATGCCCATTCAAGGTAATTTTGGGCCAGCGGCCAATACTCGGAATCTAAACCTGAGTGGAGTAACACAGACGATGTCATGCCTTTGATGGTTCGTATTGATGATTCGGCCACAGCGTTGTGAATTCTCTGATATGGAGGTGCAGGTTCGTGAGAAAACCCTAGATCTCTGCACGCTTTCCTGATTTCCGGAGCTCGGTCACTGGCAATTTGGATGATACCTGGACGCCTCTTCCCTACCAAACGCCTCAAGGCCATCTCAATTTCTTCAGAGCTTTTCGTTTTACATGGCACGATGGAAGTCAGCCCTGTGAAGTGATATACCATTACGAAAGTGTAGCATTCCCCCCGAAACCCCACTTCCTCCCGAGTAACGATGTGATCCACCGATAGCTTGTCTAGATAGTCAGTGGGCGCTTCTGCTGCGCGAGCATCGCGAAGGCTCTCGCTCATGTTTCCTGAGCGCCGATGCGGCGACTCGTACAACTTAGCCCTCTTGCATGTATCACAATTCCGGGATTTAGGCAGGTGAGTCATCAGGTGATTTGTGGGAATTCCTTCAACCCAGTTTTTGTCTACATCATGCACGCTGCTAAGTCTGCTAAGTCAAGAAGTTCCTGGGGTTCATCATCAACATCGGCTTCCCCACCCGCGCCCGGCGCAGGGCTGGGGACAGTTTTGCCATTTGATTTTGACGGTGCCCCGTAGGTATCAAAACTGGCTATGGCGTCCCCGATGGCAGCTGAAGGAGCACCCCCCCCCCGCCAGCAACATCGACTGAGGAGGGAAGGCCATAAGTGGAAGTCATATGCAGCTGGAAGATGGGAACGTGGTGTTCAACGCGATTGGCTGGAATGGTAACACCTGAAATCGTGATGTCACACTGAGATGCTGGTGGGGTGAGCATGGGGAGGCGCGATGGTTGCCATACAAAAGTGTACCCATCTTGCTCACACAACTGGCCAATAGAAAGCGCAAGGGGACAGTTGGGCAACAAGTACATGTTATGAAGACGCTCAAATTCTGAACTCCACATACCGATGGTTTGATTCCCGGACTTGGTTCCGCACCCAGTGAGAAAATTCTGTGGACGTGATGACTGTACTGCAAATCATCAGGAAGCTCCAACCCCTGTCGTCGAAATGCCTCTACGGAGCCCAAACATTCGCCGGCTCCTGCGTCCCCAACAAACTCCAAGCATGTACACGACGACGAGGCCACGGCTGCAGTCAAGGTTGACGTCAGGATTGCGACTGCGCCAGGAACCTTAGCACCGAAAGCGGACGTTGAGGATGTCGCCTTGGCCTTTGCTGCAGGTTGGGACGCATGAGAATAAGGACATTGATCCCCACGCATGCATCTACCGCAAACATGATAAATACATGGACAGGCAGCCTTTTCAGCGGGAGTGAGTTGTTGACCTGTTTACTACTGCTTGCTGTTGCGTTTGCTTCCTTAGGCGGGCTGTCCTTCTTGCCTTTGCCTTCCTTGGGAGCCTTGGGAGCTTTGCTACTCCCTTTCCTTTGTCTTTTGCGCCTGGGAGAGCCGTGGCTTTCTTGAGTTGCTGAGGGCCACGTTTCAAGTCATCTCGAATGGATTGCGCGTTGGCATCGTACTGGGCCTCAAGAAGAGCTCGTTCTACCCCTGGCCACATTGCATCAAAAGACGTTTCGTAGGAACCCAACTGTGAGTCAAGATAGCGATCCATGACCCTTCTCATGAGTGGGTGTCGTTTCAACGTGTTGTAGATCCATTGAGACATCAATTCTTCGTTTGGTTTTTGGTGAGACTGCAATTGGGGTAGAATGTAAACAGATTTGTCCCTCCATTGTTTCAAAGCTGAATCTTGAGGAACCGGGAGCTGGAACAATTCCAAGCTCGACGTGATGGCATGTTTCCGCATCATCATATTCTTTAGCAACGAGGTTCAAAATGCACCGACCCCGGATCTGATGTCCTGTGCCTTCACACGTTTCCACATAGCTCTGGGTTCGCAAACCCAAAGCTGTTCGCAAAGTATCTTGACGGCACAATACGGAAGCCAATACCCGATCAAGTCTAGGAAAGTCACCGGAATCAGTTCGCAAAAGATCTGACTCATCCCCTCTAGCTGTGAAAGCAGGAGTCAACCATTGGTGGAGCAAACCCTCCTGACTTTGGTCATATGACAACAACATGGTTCTCACCGAATTTCTCCACGGCCTATACTGACTGGCTGATTCGGGAAGTTGCGGGAGTTTGAGATGATGCGAGTCTTTGGTCCTCAAACACCTACTTTCAACATCGTTGGACGCTTGGGATCCGTCCTGACTTTCCTTTGCCCCAGAAAGATCGAAATCAGCTTGATCACCATCATTCATCCGAACAACTGGAGTTTGACCACCTTCCTGCCTCACCTCAGGAACAGGGGGTTGGTGCATCCACAATTCTTGAATGTACTCCTGACGCAAATCCAGTTTGTGTTCTACTCTAGCGATCTGTTGCTCAATCCTTTCAAGACGAAGATCAACTTGTTGAAAGCCCGTAGCATTACTGACTTCTTGATCTCGCTCTTTACGAATTGTTCCCTTAGCATTTGGTTTTCCCTTTGGGAAGTTTCCAGCTGCTTCCGAAGATACTGGATCTCTGCCAAGGCGCTAACCCGAGAGGCCTCTGCAGATGCTTGCGCAACCGTCGTTTCAATCCTTGCGTTAGCTACTGCCTGTACTGCCTCCACCCTATAGTCCGTCGCAGCTTGTAAGGCTGCTTCTCTCACTTGGGCAACAACTTGGGCTGCCTCTGCTCTCAGGCCCGAACTTGCTGCTTCAGCGGCTAGGGCCCCGACGATCGATGGATCAGGATTGCGAACATGTTGTTCAACATGGACCGATCTTTGATCAAAATTCAACGCTCTTTGGTCTTGAAACGCTTGAACAGTGGAGAAAGGGATTCCCTCGACGGTGTCCATGGATTCATCGGTGGGGGACTGGAAGTCCCGCTGGGTGACTGCATACCTTGGGTCTTCTTCTATCTCCAGGTCTCTTCTTCTTGGAGTGAAAGGTCTTGGGGCTTTTGGTGGCCTACTTGAGTAGGGACGGGAGCCTCCGCTTCGATTCCGTTCGGACTGGCTAGATGCTCCACTACTTGATTCCCTAGAACCACCAACAGCTGGAAGTCCGTGAACGTCTGATGATGCACTTGTCAGCTGATAACTTGTACTTGAAGACTCTGTCATTCACAGCCTTCGCTTCGACCGCTCCCCCTTCCCCCCGCGCAAGCGCAAGCAAGTTGAGGTGAGAGTCTACTCAAAGAGCAGCTTTGCTCAAGGAATTGCCCAGAAACTGTCAAATCGATTGGGATGGAGAGACGCGTGTATCCTCCCACCCTTAATCAAGTCAATAGCTTCCCTGACCGAGCGGACAACTGCGTGCGTACGATTCGACCTAGCCTGAGTGCACCAAAAGGTCTTGACCCCCGAGCTGTCTTCCAAAATACCGTTCAAGGTACTCAAACGATCGTCAATGTGTGCAAATGCCTTTGCGTTCTTCAGAAAATCTCCCTTTGCGTCACGTGAATCGACAATCTTTAAACCCAACCTTTTCCTAGGGTCTGAAACAGATGAGTTATAATCCCGAACAGTATTCAACAAAGAAGTCCTGCGTTCCTGCGACTTACCACCATACAAACCAATGTAGGAAGTGATGCCTACCCTAACCCCGTGATCTGCTGTTGTATCCAAAAATTCCCTGAGCGCGACAACGTTTGAAGGGTGAATGCTGGATAACTCCGAGTCACCAGCCACTGCTACGTTAAGACACCCGTTGAAATCAACACTAACCCAACACGCGTGAACAGCAGGGTGAACGCCAACAATAGACCCAGACTTTACTCGCGAGGAATCTGACTCCAAGGCCTTTGCCTTTGCCAGAGTTGGCTGGGTTGAGCAGTCTAGACAGTCTAGTTCAAATTCGCCTTCAACTGGCCGCTTTTTGGATTGGATCGGATCTTTCGTCGGGATTTCAGCACACGGGTTTGACTCGGCACGATGCACTGGGAAATCAGGGTTGTCGGGGCTTGCCTCGGCACAGTCTACAAAAGAGGAGGTTTGAGGGGTAGCACTTTTGGTAACAGGTGATGGTGGTGGTGGGTCGAACACGGTTGCACCACCAGCGCCCTGTGATGGAGTCAGGAGAATTGGAAAAACTAACGGTTCCTTAGACGGGGTTCCCGAAGCTTTTGCTAAGTTCCCAACTGCTTGTGCCACCCTCAACCTTCCTGCTGCAGATGACGGGGCAACCAAGGGAACGTGGGTGCAAGGGCTTGTAGGGCAAGTTCTTTGGCTCTTCTGCTTCTGGGCATACACACCCTCTCAGACAAGGATCGAAGGACAGAGAGGAGCGAACCAGTCAAGACGAAGCTCAGAGTAGCGGGCAGCTCCAGCAGCAAAGAAAGCACCAATGGCGTGAGAAGACAGGATGAGCGATACGGCTGATGACCACAAGTTTCAGTGGCTTCAGCCTGTTTTCCTCTTAGACTTGAGCCAAATATTGGCAGGATGTTGTTCATCCTGATTGGGTGAGAATCCCCTTGAACGTCACGTGTCTCACTGTGCCTGCGTATGTATATGTGATGTGTGTGTGTGTGCATCTGAATGGTGGTGGAGTGCGCAGGTGTTGGATCACGTATGTATGTGTAGAGGACATCAATGCGCGCACCAGGGCGTACATCCGACCCCTTGGAGAGCACCAAGTACCGCGCCCGCCACGCAAATCACACCGGCAAAGCTGCGGCGACCAAGCGACCCCACGGCGTACATCCGACCCCGTGGTGACAATTAGTTGGTGGCAATTTGTTGGTAGCAATTGGTGGATGGCAATTGGTTGGTGACAATTGGTGGGTGGCATGGCAATTCGTGAATGACAAATGGTTGGTGACGATTGGTTGATGACAATTGGTTGGTGAGTGACAATTGGTGGAGGGGCGGAGCGAGGAGGAGGAGCGAAGGAGGAGCGAATACCACACCAAAAACAAAACCCCCACACATCAATGAACAAACTCAGGGAAGGAACAAAGAAATATGGTAATGACGACCCTCTGATCTGCATGAAACAAATACCTGCTCAGTGTTGGATAGGAACAAACCGGAGCTTATCACACTCAAAACATCTGGTATAGCCAGCACTCACATTATGGCGGATGGATTTGCAGAGCACCGAATAGGTCTCGATGATAGCAATACCAAAAAATAAACTAACAAAACACCAAAACCTTACTACTATGGCCTCCAACCTAATAGCAAAGGCCTCCAACAATATGTCTCAGCAAAAACAAACAAAACGCCACGTGTGCTCGGTACGCCCCACGGCACCTTGGCCAGCCGCCCAAGGGGCGTGGAGGCCGAGGAGGTAGAAGCTGCCTGCTTGGCACGAAAAAGGTCAAAGCAAGAAAACCGAAGACCGAGGCAGAACCCCTTTGTGTTCTGGAAGCAACATATTCAACTCCCGCAAAAAACAAAAGCACTTGAAAGGATTCCAAATCCAGCATCCAAAATTCTGTGACAAGTTGGTCACATGTGATCCACCAAGGGGGTCAAAAGTATGAGATGCCGATGCCCCGCCCCTACTACCCATGATTGTACCCCCTGAACTGCACCCACATTGATCGTTTCAAGCAGCTGGACGCACCCACAAGGCTGGATGTAGGAGAATCTGCCAAAAAGTCTGATAGGTTCTCCCAGCACAAGATTTGCTCACAAGAAGGGCTAAGGCTCAACTTCCTTCATAATGATTCACAAATCCTTCCATTGTGAGGAATGTTCACTTTGCGAAACTTACCCGTCACAAGCTTTTCCATATTGCGCAGTCCCATGTTCCCAGAATATCAGATGTTGTGTCAGATTCAGTATCGTAAAGTTACAAGATATGTATCTTCAAGCTCGACTTTTTGTCTGTTTGGTTGGCCAAAAGCTCCAAAGCAATCAAGCTATATCAAGCTCACATTCTGTCGGCCAAGCCAGGCTTTTGCTGGCAGACCTCCGGGGAAGGTCTCACTCTTATTTTGTGCAGCCAAGCGGAGTGCACCACGTGCAAAAAGATGTGCCATGGCAAGTCTTCTTATCTTTGATCTTTGGGCACGACTGCTTTGCCCCATCGTGTTTCGTGTAGGGTTTGCAACTTCCCCACCGTTCTTTCAAGAGAAAGAAACAAACAAAGGCCTAAATATGCCCAAACCAATGCAAAAAAGATCGGTATGCAAATCTTAGAAAATGACAATCCTTTTGGCAGGCTTCTCCTGCGTGCAAGGTGTCCTGTGAGCCTTCCAGTTCCTCTGTCTTCTGGATTTTCGCCGTGCCTTCCTCGAGAGAACGCTCTGGGCGTAACGCAAGCACTGATGCCATGCAAAGCAATAGGAGGGCTCGCATCATGGAACGACTTCACAAACTGTGGATTCGACTTGTGTGCTAAGCTGTTAAAGCTGCCTTGAGCCAGATTCGAGAACTCGTATAGTGAGCCAAGTTGGAACTGTTCGGGGGAAGAACATGAAAGTCACTTGCTGTTCAAGATGTTATATAATTTATATAGATTTTGGTGATGTTGAAAAACGTTGGGCTCCGGCTGAAAATGCTGTCCACACGTTCCCAATCCTTTTGAATGTCTTTCCAGCAAACATTCCTCATGTCCATGGAAACCTCGAAAACGCTTCCAAGGTCAAGCTGTCAGCATCTGTCAACCATGTCTCCTTTGTAACGGAATGTCATCTCAATCAAAAACATCTGCCAAAAAAGCATCACTTGAGGGAGGCTTTTAGGTAGAAGGCCTCTGCGAAAATCACTTCACCGACTTCCCAAAAGTAAAGCGGCTGGTGTGACACCATCCCAATGATATCTGTCACCGTCATTTTAGGCGATGGATTAGCTACTAGGAACAAGTGCATCGCTTCTAGTAACAAGTGCCTTACTAGTAGTAACAAGAAGCTATTAGAAACAAGTGCCTTACTACTAGGAGCAAGAAGCTACTAGGGGCTCCTGGCC
>CAXAMN010016891.1:272482-290284 GCA_963970005.1 Durusdinium trenchii
GAGCAAGAAGCTACTAGGGGCTCCTGGCCTTACTAGTAGTAACAAGACGCTACTAATAGCAAGCCCTCAACCCGCTGAAAGCCACAAAAAAGGTGTGCCTGGCTTGGAAGGGTCGCTACCGATGGCTTCATGGCGGGAAGGGAGCTGCTGACGGCTTGGAGCCCTTTTTGTTGATTGGCTTGAGGTTGTCTCTTGTATCTTCCCTGGCTTCATCATGGCTGCCAGTCCACTCGCGAGCTTTTGGGGGTTCTCAGCAATTGTTCGCAGTGGATAGAAACGTGTTTCCCAGGAATTACGGACAAGAAGCTACTAGGGGCTCCTGGCATCGCTACTAGGAGCGATCGGACACTACTAGGGGCTCAACTTCGGCAGGTCGGCTCACTTCACAGTGTTTCGCCTCGCCATGGTGTTCATTCTCTGTGTCTGCAGAAAGAGCTTCTGTGACATTGCCTGATCTTGGTGTTCTGGTGGCTTAAAATCCTGAAAAACTCATGTTTGTTTAAATCGCTCAAGCCCAAACGAAGCGCCCGGTTTGCAGGTTCAGAGATTCACAAGAAGAACTTCCAGGCCGATGCCACCACGCTTCAAAGCTCCCCCCACTGATACGACCCCCAGGTTCCAAGGAGTACTGTTCTTCCCTTCTTTCTTTAGACCTTAAGACCTGTGTTGTTGTGTTCGTTCCTCTTTTTGCCCGCCCTTTGTAAGGAAAAACGCTCCTAGTTGCTTAAGCTACTAGATGGACGCAGGATGGCTCACTCTTCTTCACTAATGATGTGATTCCTAGATTGAAACATCTGTTTTCCTGCTTTCGTGATTGCTTGCTCTGCACACCCATTCGTTAAGAGTCACAGCCAGGACGGATTCGTTGACCAACTCTCGGCCCTGAATCGGATAGGTCGGAAGGCCATCTTGTTCACCAGCGAGGCTTCCTCTAGGTCCCGTGACAGTCGAGTCAAGTACCGAACCTGTGGGTCTCGACAAACATCCGAGGTGGGAGGCCATCGCTATAAGGTTCCTTTGCTACAAACGGAGCAAAGGGCATCGCTACTAGGGGCTCCTGGCCTTACTAGGAACAAGGGCGCTACTAGGAGCAAAGGGCATCGCCTTCATCAAATTCCCTGGGACCCCGTGCACCGTGGCTTCCACCGTCACATCGATCTTTGCAATGCGGGAGAAGGCCTGAACCACCCATGATGGTCGGAGCACATTGTGTGACGTAACATGCGGGACCCAGGCTGTAACGCAGTACAAGACTTGGTCATCAATAGTCAGAAGTTCCTCCTTGGCACAACCCAAGAGAAATGCACTCCCAAGTGTTTGGAATTCAACACCTGGAAAGTAGACTGGGAATCTCCAGGTGTAGCGGTCTACCTAAACACCAAAAGACATAGTCATTGGTTATCATTGGTTGATCACCCCAGAAAGCTACAATTTAGTACATCCATGGTATGAACAGGAAAAAGAAAAGGAAAAGGTGATAGCCAGATCGTTGAATATTTCGGACCTACAGCTGTGACTTGCACTTGCCAAAATGCCTTTATAGCCTTTCAGTGTCTTTCTATTTACACAAAAAAGGGCTAAAGCTTCTAGCATCTTCTAGCTACTAGTAGCTTCTTGTTACTAAGAATGCTCCTAGTAGCGATGCCAGGAGCCCCGTTCGTAGCTTCTTGTGACCCACACAGTGCGAACGGGTGTCGTCGCTTTTTGGGCGTCGGTCCCTGACGACCCGAGAAAACGTGTGAAAGGATTCGCAGAGGCAAAGCTGGGCGCTGGATGAAGTTATTCGCAAACCACTCACCACACGTTCTCACCTCGATCTGAATAATTTATGGATGTTTGTTAAACTCTTTGTACACAAGGCTCTTTTTGTCGCTAAATCCATCGACAAGTGGCAATGTGGTTTCAGCAAAAGGACTAAAGTCACACTTCGAGCGTCCGGCTGTGTCCAGCTTCACTGACAACCCGACGTGTTGCTCGGACCCTCAAACATCGCAGAACACGTCAGAACGACGGCGTCAGAACAACGGCCCCTGATCTGTACAAATGTTCCAGCTCACAAATGGCTGGGCCTGAAGCGGCGGAGATGTCTCCTCAGTTCCTGAAAATCACGAACAACTTCTCATGTAAAGGCTTCTCAGAACACTAGAGGCTTGCGGACGGATAAGCCTCTTCGTTCACTAAAACGCAATCTTTTTGATGAATATTGCTAAGAGTTGTCTGTTGCGTCAACAGTCTGAAGGCTTGTTGCACTCCCAAAAAAGAAGGAAAACGGGTCTGCAGATTTGGAAGTTCTGAGTATCGAGAAGCCCACAGAGCCGGAGGATAGCACGAACCGATGCTGCAATGACCGATGAAGTCTTCGTTGGGCAGCGTTTCGGCTGGTTCGTCTCAACTGCTCCAAAAGGAACGTCAGGCTGTACAGAGGATTATGAAGGTCTGCAAGCTCATTGGAACCTGAAATTGAACTCTGAGGAGCAATATTAGAAACAATAAGCTACTAGGAACAAGTGCATCGCTTCTAGTAACAAGTGCCTTACTAGTAGTAACAAGAAGCTATTAGAAACAAGTGCCTTACTACTAGTAACAAGAAGCTATTAGGTTGGAGGCCATCGCTATTGGGTTGATTCTCGCTATTTCAAGCCATAGAAGCCTAGGGACGCATCATTTTGAGCGGGTGTCGAGAGACCGGCAGCCACAGTGGTTGGTGGGAGAAACCCCCCAGAATCTACAAACTTTAGAACCAGATTGGTGTAGTTCCACTGTATCTAGGCTGCAGACCTTGCAGAACGGCTCAGACATGGAGCGAAGATGGCGGGTCTGTGTCGAATGAGAAACCAAGTGCTTCAAGCGCTTCTTGCAAGACACCTGTAACTGCCTTGTGTCATTTCTCCATGCAACTAGGAACAAGGACGCTACTAGGGGCTCCTGGCCTTACTACTAGGAGCAGCGGACGCTACTAGGGACCATCAAGAATGCAAGGTGCCTTGTGGCAGAGCTTCGCTCCCAGAACAAATCAGTGCACAACTGATCTGCGACCAAGTAACAAGAAGCTACTAGGAACAAGTGCATCGTTTCTAGTAACAAGTGCCTTACTAGTAGTAACAATGTTTGCTATTAGAAACAAATAGCTATCTTCGATATGGTCGATCTTCTGCTACGAACGGAGCAAAGGGCATCGCTACTAGGAGCAAGGACGCTAGGAACAAAGGGCATTTCTACTAGGAACGATGACAGATTCTTTGCAGCAGAGGTTCTCTACGCCCCTCCCCTCCATCTTGCTCAGGTCTCAGCAGGCAGCTGGGGGGTCAGGTTCAACACCCTCAGCCGTCACCAGGTTCCATGTTCGAATGATAGGAATTCAGAAAAGTGTCTCTTCTTGTTTCTGTTAATGTTTTTTGCTTAGGGAAGGCCTTCAATCATTGTCGGTTTCTCTTGCACAATCTAATGCCGTGGAACACCGATTTGGGACTTCCAGTGGTGCGCGCAGGTTTCTGCGACAGCGCCAGCAGAAATCAGAGATTAGCGCTCCTTAGCGCACACGACAGGCCACGACAGGCCAAAGTCGTGTCTTCCTGCACCAAACGTGCTATCGTGGGGGAACGGCAGGTGCTTGGAAACGACTGCAAAAAATGCTTCAGGACACACATAGTGAACCCAATTGAGACTTCGTGTTCAAATTGGAACTAGTCTGGGGAACTACAGGGTGGACCCAAATAGTCGTCCTGCAGGGTGATTCAGGACTTTAACGGACCTTGTAAAACTATGGTTTCCTAGTCTAGGACAAGAGTAAACAGCGGATCCCGGTATATGGCCTTGCTTTTTGAATGATTCAGCCATCTGCAAGACAAGCTCCAAGCACCCTGCAAATTGAAGATATTGAACCAATTGTTGATCGTTCGCAGCGTCTTCTTACGCTGAAGTTCAAAAGGCTCTTTTGCGCTGACTTGACACGCTGGACAGCACTTATCGCTCCGCCAGCGAAGTCGCTGAGGCAATTTCTAGAAATTTCTAGATGATGCACAAAGACATAATAGAAGTGTAGCAAAACCTCAAACGTGAGTTTGCGATAAACCTCCAACATCGATGAACTTGCTAGGATTGTGTGAGGCCAAAACTAAAGCCTGAAGAAGATTGGTTTCAAAAGGACTTCCTCTCCTGCTCGAAATGAGTCACAAATTACACAACTGCCTCCTTCAACCTTATTTAGCAATGACTCCAGCTTAAGTTTGACGAGTCATGATTCCCAACCACCCTACTTGCTACTGCAACCCCTTTCCTTCAATAGGATGTTTATATATGCTTATTATGATGTTTTATGACCTTCCTTCTTTTTCTTTTGTTCCTTGTTTCTAATAGCGATGGCCTCCAACCTAATAGTAATAGGTTTGTTTAATGACAGAGCTTCATCAAACGTTACGCTTCCAGCGGCGATGTTTGGATGTTTTTTTCGATTCCTCTCAGAGAGCAGCCGCACGGCGTCGCTTTAGCATCTGGCATGTTCTCATCTTCACTCCAAAGCCTTGGGTCGCAAAATGTCCAAGTTCCTGGTGTCATGTCGCCTCCAAGTCTGAACATGTGCAATTGTTTTGAACTGCGGACTGTCAAACCACTAAACTTCAGACCTTGGACTGAGCAATCTAATATTTTCTCTCAGAAAGGAAGATCTTGCCAGCCAAAGGCCGAGATTGAACCTTTCCCTAGTAGCTTCTTGTTCCTAGTAGTATGGCCAGGAGCCCCTAGTAGCGTCCTTGCTCCTAGTAGCGATGCCAGGAGCCCCTAGTAGTTTCTTGTTCATGTTAAACCTTGTTTTCCCCTGTTTTTCCGTTTTACTCCTCATGTTCACACCTTGTGTTCACCATGGTCACCAAAGCTCCACACCGACCATTTTCTTCACAGGTAGCTCGGCCCCAACGATGGCCGCCACCACCAAGGCACCTTTGTGAGGCGAGGGGAACAGAGCGAAGTCCGGATGAGAACTTTGTCGAATGCAATGTGTATCGAAGTTGTTCTTTGAATTTGTGTTCAACCCAGTTTCATGGGAACCCGTGCTTCGAACGATCTTGATAATTACACCACCGTAGACCCCAAACAGATTGTTTTGTTTAAATCAGAACACTCTGTAATTAGAGTTTGCGACGTCCAGAGCTGGGAGACAAATGTAGACGCAGGGAGACGCATGTAAAGGATTGCAAGCGACATGCAGCCCAGAGCTGGGAGACAAATGTAAAGGATTGCAGGGCAGAGCAGTCCAGAGTCCAGAGTTGGGAGGCACGTGTAAAGGATTGCAAGGCAGAGGCGGACACAGCAGCCCAGACGGAAACAAAAGTAAACAAATCACAAGGGAGACAAATGAATAGAAATGCTGCATGGCCAGCGGAAAAGGGCAGACACCAGCAGTGACAGAAAGGGCGGACGCATCTTAAGAAAGAATTGAGAACCGTTTTGAAAAAAAAATGCCAGCCGCGCGGCACATGCCACACACGGACAGAGACAAAGCGTCATTGGGTCAAGAAGCAATGGCCTCCAACCTTCTAGCCACGGCCTCCAACCTAATAGCTTCTTGTTACTAGTAGTAAGGCACTTGTTACTAGTAGCGATGCACTTGTTACTAGTAGCTTCTTGTTACTATCGCTTTTTTGTCTCAAGTCTCGCCTCCCAGGAGCTCCGACGGCGCCAGCGACTGGTGCAGCAGCAGCGCGGCGCAGAGTGCTGCCCAGAGCGGCTCTGATGCCGAGAGCAGCGACACCTGACGAAAAGAAAAACAAGCGTTGCCGAGGGCGGCAGTTTCCGTCGTTTTCAAAAGTACAGAAAAGCTCAATAGAAAGAAACAAAGACGCTAGCAAACTAAAGAAGGAAAGAGGGAAATGTTTTCTTGTGAGATTGACCGAATCAGCGAGTATACACCAAAAAAGGAACGGTGCTTTTGTCTGTTTTTCTCTTTGTCTATCAAGGTCTCTTATTCCACATCCCATTTAATCTGTTCCTTATTTGTGAAAGACAAGGAAATCGTTGCACTCGGCCTCAGCAGCCTTCAACTTGCGCATGGCGCAGTTGCAAAGCAGAAAGGTCACCTGGCGGAAGCACAACTACAAACAGTGGCAAGATTCTCGCAGGTGTTCGCAGCGGTGTGGTGGATGCGCCGAAGACTTGCAGCGGGTTACCAACGATTGAATAAGTCTTATTCAAATCCTGACTGAAAGGGGCAAAGTTGCAACTTGGCCAGTTGCAGCAGTCCTTGGTCGAAGAATCTTGGTCACACAGAGCCCTGTTGAAGCAGCCCCAAGAAATCACTCCACTGTAGCACAGGGTTCTGTCAATCGCCACCAAGTCTCTGTGTTTCCCATGAAGGCCGAAAAGACCAGGGCAGGCAAAAGATTTGGCACTTCAAGCAACTTCCTTGGAGCGCAAAAAGAACTACTTCTCTCCATGTACCTTTTGAGACCAACTCTTTCATTAGAAGCTGGCTGCTGGGGTTCAATGCCAGCTCCCCGTCCCCCCAAAAAGATCTTGCTCCGACTGAAGGACTTGCTGGGTCCGATGTGGTGAGGGATCAAAAGGACAAGAAACCGAAAGTTCAAAACACGGTCTGTCGACATCAACAGACTCAGGTTCATCCATGCAGGAACCAAACGAAGCAAACTCAGGCCCTCCATGCATGTTCCTCATCGCTACGAAGCAAACTGGAGGCCGTTTGTGGCGCTTTCAGCGAGAGCGTCGGGACGTCCTGGATCCAGAGTGCGAGGCCCTCGGCACCGTGGGACATCAGGTGTTCGCCACAGCTCCACGCGGCAAACAACAGTGCGAAGCACGCCTTGGAGACGGCCGACTGAAAAGACACGTGCGGCCAAGAAAGAACTGAAAAGACAGAAGGATTCGGCCTCCAACTTAAAAAGAAAGCAAAAAAGAGAGCAAAAGAAGCAGAATCCTTCTGTCCCTTTTGGCCAAGATCAATTCAGCAAGCAAGTTTGTCTGCAATGAAATATAAATATAGAAAGAAAAGCTATAAATGCGATGGCCTCCAACCTAGTGAAAGTAATCGCTGCAAATTGTTGCGGAATCTGCCACAACCGGACCGAGCTACCAGCTGAATGGCCACGGCTGGGGTAGCGTCCTGGCCAAAAGAGGCTAGGACAAGGCTTCCTTTGCCATTCGGAAGAAGGCTCAAGTGAGTGTATGTGAGCGTCGGCAGTTTACAGGCAGTGTAGGAGTGTAGGAGTTCAATTGCAATTCAGAGCAATGTTTGGTTGGTTGGTTGCTTCTAGTGGATGTTTGGCAGGCCTAAAGATTGCAACAAATGTAAAAAAGCTGCTGGTAAACATGATAGACATGACCACCATTAGCAGGAAGCCAGGCATTCAAAACAAGAGTCCTGTGTGAATGGGTACAGGCGTGTGCTGAAGCAAGACTCGATGAACAGCGAACCCTTCGCAACTCTAACCCAAATCAAGCCTGTTCCCTTCACCTGATCACTAGAGGAACACTTGTAGGGACAAAGTACTCACCGCCAACTGGAATGAATTCAAAAAATGAAACTGCACCAAATCCTTTGAACCGAGACTTCCGTGATTCAGGTCACCCTCACGTCTTGACGCTCGCTCGCTTGGGCCTGTGGGAAACTCCTCATGTGCTCCCCCAGTAGATGCCAACTGAGCCCCATCAGCAGTGGCGCCGCCATACCTTGCAGTTTCTCCTCATGTGAGGAACATCTTTACACCATAGCTTTTCCCTATCCACACACATCCACGCAAATCTGCAGCCCCGCCATATCTCCTTCAAAAACACCCCATTTCTCCAACCCTTCCGTCGGGGCACAGAGCATGTCGCCCGAGAGGTCAGCGGTTGTGTCACCAGCGGCCTCGGCAGGTCCGCCACCAAGCTCCAGGAAGCCCACACCGCAGATCGCGAGCATGGCCTCACGCCAACGAAACCCCCAAGTTCTGTCGTTTTTGGCCCACTCCCCCCCTCCCTACTTTATTGAGTAAGGGAGAGGTAGCTACTAGCTGCTAGTCAGCTACTACCTAGGACGCAGGATAGCTCACGCTTCTTCAAGGAAGCTCCTCCCGCCGCCTTTAATGCCTTCCACCTATTAAAAGACCCGGCCTCCCCCTACCAGTATTAACAAAAATTCGGGTGCAATTTTTTTAATAAGAGGTCCCTGAAATCGGGGTTGTCCAAAATCGGGTCAGTGAGAGGATCCTTGAATCATTGATTAACCAAAAAGTCACCCAGGAAAATTTTACTTAAAATCGGTTATTCACTAAAGCTTTTGAAAGGTGAGTCCGTGTCATTGGGGGAAGGAAAACCTGCTAGTGTAAACACGTCGTGTCATGGTGGATAGACAGGGTGGACAGAGGTGGTCAGTTACGGTTGTTTTTGGAGCCTAAATTATACTGTTTAAAAAAGAATCGACCATGTTGGTAGTTTATTAGCAGTTTCAAAGGGCGGTAATTTATAAACAAAAATAAACCGTATTTAGGGGTTTCCGGCATGACTTTACGAAATAAGTGTCCGCTTTTAAATAGGTAGGACGCTACTAGGAGCAAGGGCATCGCTAGAAAGGAAAAAAGAAAAGGCCCTGATCGGCCCTGACCCGACAGGCTCCGGGGCACCGATGCCACGCTGCCAAGCTGAAGACGTTTTGCGCAAATGGAACTGCAAAAGGCCACAATAATGGTCCTCAGTCAAGGACGCTAGGAGCGATCGGACGCTACTAGGGCTGGCATCGCTACTAAGAGCAAGGACGCTACCAGGCTAACAATATGCAATAATAATGTCATAACCGACCCACCAGCGGATCTGTAGAACTAAATGAGTTAGAATTCGAGTTGGAGAAAACGGTACTAGGCAGATCCTAGTTGCAGAAATAAGTTCACGCACAGTTTACAACGGCACCGACAAAAGGCCGCTCAGCTGGGATTGGTCCTTTCAGAGGAAGAACTTGCGAAAAGGAATTGTTGCCAAGGTGGGTCGTGGTTGTCTGTAGCTACCAAAATAAATTCAATGAGGTATATAAATTGACCTTTCAACTTCATGTCAACACGTAATTTGCGCACACATTGCCAATCAAATCCATCTTTCAAATCCTATTCTATCCTATTCTCGGAAACAAGAAGCTACTAGGAACAAGTGCATCACTTCTAGTAACAAGTGCCTTACTAGTAGTAGTGTTTGCTATTAGAAACAAGAAGCTGCAGGGCCATGATGAAGGCCGCTTTAGCTCCGGAGGTCCCATGCGCCAGCGACGCGAAGACCGCCGCGTAGGCAATCGCGCTCAGGGTCCCCACCAGCGCGCTGCCTACCGCGAAGCGGCGCAGCGGACGGTGACGGACGACTCGGTGTTTCTAATAGTAGCACTTGTTCCTAGAAGGCACGGTGGGATGCACTTGTTCCTAGTAGCTTCTTGTTTCTAATAGCTTCTTGTTGCTACTAGTAAGGCACTTGCTCCTAGTAGCTTCTTGTTTCTAATAGCTTCTTGTTACTACTAGTAAGGCACCTTGCTACTAGTAGACCTTGCTACTTGTTTCTAGTAGCTTCTTGTTACTATATCAGACCTTTCTTCCTTTTTCGTTTCTACTAGCGATGGCCTCCAACTTAGTGAAACGCAATTTGAACGGCAAAGAGTCAACAAAGGCTCAGTTCTCAAGCAATGAGTGATCTTCGTCAGTTGTCTACTTTTTTAAGTTCCCTTCAAAGGTCAAGCTCTTGTTTCGACAAACATAATCCATACAATCCAATTCGCCAGCATGGAAAAATGCTCGAGAAAACAAGGCAAAAGCCATACAAGCCGCCAACTCAAGTACTAACCCAAGTCGTTCGATGCTCTTTGGGCGCTGGCAACCTCATGGGCTCTCTCAGGACATTTCACACTCCACAGCATGTGCCTCTGGCACTTTCAGGACAGCTGGACTTCAAGATCCAGGGTAGCATGGGCAGCGCGGCCAAGAGAAATCCTTTGGAGATGGAAGGTGTGATAGAGCCATGGACACAGGTTCTAAGACGCAACCCGAATGTTTATATCCTGATGGAAGTTTCCTTAAACTGGGTGTAGGTCGAAATGATGGCGGCCCAACCCATAGCGCATCATAGCTCCAAATGGAATCACTGATGGACAATGCTCAACAAACCTTGGGGTCACCCCTTGCTCCCTACACAAACGTGCCTGTCGTTCTTTTGTGGATCCCTTTTCAGCCTTTGCTCGCTTCTCACTTGTCCAGCTCTTCCGTTTCTCCGCCCACCGAGACACGACAAGCGCCGAAGACCATGGCAGCATCCTCTACGCCTGCAGTGTTTAGGGCATCAATCCCAGCCTGGCACGCAACAGAGAGAGGTTTCACGAAGGACAAATTAAAAGGAAGAAAAACAATAAAAGCAAAAAGGAAGAAAAATGAAGCTTGCGGGAAAAAAAGAAAAGATCTTTTTGGTCGCGTCAAGCCAAAGAAAAGCGCTGAGTAGTAGCGAAAGAAGAGATCGGAGCCAAAGGTCTGTTCGGTGTGTTCTCATTCTTTGAGACGGATAGGATTGCTTCAATTGCTTCCCTGTGTCTTTTGAGATGGTTTCCGTTTAGTAGGAAGTAGTTTCAAATTGTAATCCCTTCTGAATGTTGGAGGACTAGTTGGTTTTCTTTGCTTGCAAGTGCTGCTTTTCGTCAGAGTCACTTCCAAAAGACTGCTTGAGACATGTATTCGTTCAAATCGCGAATTGGTACAAACTCCCAATGGCAATAAGCCTGTGAGAAGCCTCGCTTGTTCACCCGAGGGCCAGCTAGCAACATCGGTGATAGTGATATGTGACCTCTATGGCATGAAGAAAACTTCACAAGTTCACTTCAAGTCCCTTCCAGTCAAGTCCTGTTTGGCAGCGCTTCTACGCACTTTCACGCCAGGCTTCCGACCTGTGAAGAGACATAGGAGGATCCCCAGCATGCCGCGTTGAAAAGGGCAATGGCTTTCCACACCCCTTGCTGCAACGCCTCCGAGAACGAAAATCAAACAAATCGGGTTGATTAAAAGAAGCGCTCGCACTAATGATTTGGTTTCAAGACTTTTAGGGAAACTTAAACTTAACTAAAAGCGATGGCCTCCAACCTTAAGTTTCCCAAAAAATCTGTTAACCAAGGGCGGCGGGGAGAGTTTCCTTGAAGAAGCGCGAACTATCCTGCGTCCTGTCAGTGCTAGCTACTTAAGCTACTAGCTATTCCTCTCTAGCTACCTCCTCCTACCACTCTACACGGCCTACCCCTCCTTCAAAAAATTACCCCACCGTAGACCCCAAACAGGTGGGACAACAAAGAAGCACTCTCAAGTCCATATTTTTGAAACATGGGAGGTAAGAAGGAAGAGAAGGCGGACAATGACCAACAAGAAAGGGAGACAAAAGGAAAGAGAGGGAGACAACACGGAAACAATGATCAACAAGAAGGGAAATAAGAAGGAAGACAAAAGAAAACAGAAGGGAGACAAGACGGACACAATGACCAACAAGAAGGGAGACAAAACGAAACAAAAGGGAGACAAGACGGACACAATGACCAACAAGAAGGGAGACAAGAAGGGAGACAAAAGGAAACAGAAGGGAGACAAGACAAACACATTGACCAACAAGAAGGGAGACAAGAAAGGAGAAAGGAAACAGAACGGAGACAAGACGGACACAACGACCAACAAGAAGGGAAACAAGAAGGGAGACAAAAGGAAACAGCAAGGCGGACACTCTTTCAAAGCATTGAGAACCCCTAACAGCATCCGCTGTGGGGAAAAAGTAAAGAAGTCACCTAGCAGACAAAAGAATAGAAATGCTGCTCCAGTGGAAACGAGCGGACGCCAGCAGTGCAGGCACCGAACCTGGGAAACAAAAGTAAACAAGTCACACAAATGAATAGAAATGCCGCATTGCCAGCGGAAAAGGGCGCACACCAGCAGTGCAGGCACCGAACCTGGGAGACAAACGTAAAGAAATCAGAGACACAAAAGTAAAGAAATCACCTGGGCATGGCCAGCGGAAAAGGGTGGACACCAGCAGTGCAGGCACCAAACCTGGGAGACAAAAGCAAAGAATCATATGCGAGACACATGAATAGAAATGCTGCATGGCCAGCTTACAAGGGCGGACACCAGCAATGACAGAAAGGGTGGACACATCTGAAGAAAGAATTGAGAACCCCTAACACTAAACTGTTCTTTTCCTCTTCAAGCTGCACGATCGCAGGCCTGGACTAATGCCTGACCACAGTGAGACATTAATTAACCGGCAAACCACGAACGAAATGAGCGAGCGAAAAGGCAGGGCATGCACGAACCTAAATGCGGAAACAGCCTCTAAGAGGGTGTGCATCAACAAAAAGCGGCCAATTAATCCGGGAAAGTACTACGAAGTGGTCCCTTAGCGGGAAGCTTTGCATAAAAAGCCTGGAAGGCGGAAACTGCAGCGTGCTCAAGAACACACCTCGTGCTCGGCCGAGAACACGGACGATCCCAGGTTCCTCTCAGTTAGTCATCAGACGAATCTGAGCGAAGATAGGGGCAGGCTTGGCCAATTCATTACCTTTAACATTCCTAACACAATACGCCGATCTGGATTTGTTCTTACCTCCAACACTCAAGCCGATATCAAGGCCAGAATATTTACGAAAGTTCCAAACAAGCTGACATTTCGTGGCAAAGCTAAGTAAACTGTTTGGTGAAAAAAGATCAGACTTCTTCTTGGCAAGAAAACCTCTTGCATCACCCACAAGTTTCACTGGAGTGGCCCGAGCGGGCGCTTGTGTCACTGTGTTTCTTGCCTTGTTGGGGTCTTTGGCATTGGTTGAAGAGAAAAATGCAAACACCAAAAGGAACAAAAACAATGAACAAAAAGAAGCAAAGTTTCTCAATGCTAATTACCTGATCGGTTCATCCTTCTAGACATGGAGCAATTCTCAAAAGGTCCCGAACCTCCACCTCCTAGTAGCTTCTTGCTCCTAGTAGCGAGGCACTTGTTTCTAATAGCAAACATTGTTACTACTAGTAAGGCCAGGAGCCCCTAGTAGCTTCTTGCTCCTAAGGGCCTCCCCACTCGCTTCACACCCTTCACACCCGCGGTTGCACGCCTCGTTGGGAAGACGAACTGTTCCTGCCACACCTCGTTGAAGTACTCACATTGTACCAATGTGAGGCGTACTCTCTTAACTCGACATTTCCCGGGAGAGTTGCATTGGGAATGCAATCGGTCATCGCGAGAAAATGGAGCAATTGTCTCTAGAAATCTGAAAGTCCCCTGTTACTTGAGAAAACGATACTTTTGGTTTACGTCAGGCAATCTTTCCTGACGTTCGAGACGGAAACTGCAACGGTAACGAAAACTCGGGTCTGGTCATGAACATTGTTGTGGATGACCGACCCACTGAGATCCAAGAATATGGTTAAATCCGACGCTCGGCCACTTGGATCTGGGATGGATTCAGCTTTGGATGTGAAACATGGATTTTATGTGGGCCCTGCTGAGCCACCATCAATTCCTTCCCTGCTAAAAATGCGTCATTGGTTGGGCCGTGGCCTTTGACATAGAAAAAGAGTGAACAAAAACACAAGAGAAACCCCACGTGGCTCGAGAAACAAAATTTTTGCTAACAAGCATCCATCATCCTTGTTTTTGGTCAAACCCACAATCTAAGATCGAACTTGTCCACTTCATACTAGGAGCAAGGACGCTACTAGGGGCTCCTGGCCCTACTACTAGTAACAAGCTACTAGGAGCAAAGGGCATCAACCTCTGCAGGCCCAAGGGGCTGGGCGACACATTAATGAAGCACAATGAACTCCACAACAGCAGCATCGCGGCAAAAACCACGGCAGCGCGCCGTGTGCGCTTCGACCGGTTCGGAATAAGCGGCCACATAATGGGCACTGTATTTGAGCCGCAAGGGGCTGCGCGGGGTGGTAGCTTGAAGGCCATCGCTATTAGCTTGGAACCCATTTCTATTCTGCGAGGCGGGAGATTTGGGCGGTAGAGATTAGACCTTTCGTCCTTTTCCTTTGTCTTGTTTCTATGTGAGTGAAGTCACCTGTGCTTGAGATGCCGCCATGGGTCCGCCATGGGCGATGGCATATCATATCTGGGCAACAACCTTAAACCTATGTTTGTGATCTGATGCAGGGTTTTTGATTAATTTGGTTGGTGTTAGCCTCCAGTCAACTCCCCGGTGAACGACCAATTGACACTGGGCCTGCTGGACGTGCTCACGTTTCCAAAAGAGCTGCGCTTCATAGCTCAAGTGCCTCAGCAAGAAACCAGAAAGTTGATGAATTGGTGAGTTCATGGTGGAGCAAAACATGAGGGTAAGGACCCAGAAGACGGGTTCTCAGCGGCCTTAGCTTTCATGCGGCTAAAAGCAAGATGTTGCTTTGCATAGGAACTGCTTCGGTGGGGCAGCTGTGGCCAAAGTAGTGGCGTTTGTTGTGACGTTCGATGATTGTTTGTTCCCCACATCACTGTGTGGGGTTCTTGTTTTTCGCTCTGCACCTGCCGCTCCGTCCCGTCCCGCCACGTTCTCCGTCCCTCTTACACCGCTCATCTTCCACCACTCATCTTACACCACTTTCGGAAGTTTCTTTCATGATGTGTGACCGTCTGTCCGCGAGAGTTTTTGCAGCTTTCGGCGATTGAGTGTGAGCTGTCGATATCGGAAGTGGGTCAGTGTGTTAGTGAGTCAGTGATGATGCAGACGTGTTGTTGATAGCGCCTGATCGAACCGAAGCCACGTTTACTGACCAAGTGTTTTCAGTTTTGGCGCGTTGTCACGAGGCTAGGGCTTCTCCTACTCGCCTGGGAAGGTGCATCGTTTCCACTCATGTCCACATAGATGGTCAACCCAGACTGCAGTGCAAACATCCATGTTCTTTGTTTGCGAGCATGACACCAAAACGTCTACTGCGTTCTAGTTTGTGTTGTCATCAGGCTACATGCTACGATGCATGCGATGGCAACCACGCAGCACGGCATAGATACAAATAACAGTCTATCACTGTGCTACTTACAGTCACATGGACTCATCCTTTCATATTGTTTTAGATCATGCATCACCTGCGCCAGGTACTCTGAACTGCACGGGATGCAGCTTGCACTTGCGCTGCCTCTGTTCAACAAGAACTTGTGTGCTGCACGTCTTCTGAAGAAGTTCACATAAAGCTGACCTACAAAAGAAGCTACACCCACACACTCTGTCTCTCTCACTCCCTCAATCATTCTCTCAATCAATCCCTGCTTATTCTTTCACATCGGTGTCTCTTTCATTCACTTTTATTGTCCAGTATCTTTCCGTCCTCTTTTCTTCTCAGTCTCTACTTCTCGTTGCTAGCTCTTACAAGCTTGACATGTGGGTTATCCAGTCCTTTTATTTCGGGTCTTGCTGGCCCTTGCCATACACATTCAGACTGACTATCAGGTCTCTTGCTTCTTCTTGCCTTTTGGATGCAAACAAACAGTATTATGCCAAAGGAGTGGGAATCATGTTGTCTTTATTGGTGGATTGGGAACTTGATGTCAAGACATCTGCAGGATAAGGGTCATAATTCCACTGCTGGAACCCGGTGGCGAGATGGCCATCTCAACTGAGCACCGGTGCTGGTATTGACACCCACTGCATTGAGCAAAAATCGAACACCTCGCGGGGTGCGAGGCAAGGCAGCTCATGCGCACGGCAAGGCCGGATGCGCGGCATAGTTGTGGCTTGCACATGGTTTGCATAGCTTCGAAAGTGCCCACCTCGTTGCCTTTGCATGAATAGTCAAAGATAGAGTCGCCAAATCCCCCATGAATCGCATGTCCAACGATACTTACTTAAGCTCAGCATCCAGCACCACCCTGAAGGCTGTTCAGTGAAACTGGGCGCCTGGGATGTTGGAACATATGAACAAAGCTGTCATCGGCTCTACCACCCCATTTCACATTTCAATCATGAGATAGAGTCACCCCAACCAATGCCGGCTATTTGACATGCCACGGCCTGATGCAACTGGTGGTGTTGAGTTTGGGAAGGAGCGTGGCTTGTTCTACTGAAAAATAACCTCTCGAAATAAAAATGTGAGACACCCCATCAGTTCGCTCCCCTTCCGCCTCGGTTCCACACGCTCGGGAGACGCTTCCAGGATACGTTGGAGCCGCGCCTCACCAAACAGCTTTCATGGTTGACGGATCTTGAACAGAAGTTCTAAAAAAGATTGAAGTGTTTAAGAGTGTTTTTTGGTTTTAAATATACTTTGATTGATTGTTTTCATTTCATGTATTTCGCTCCCCGGTCTGTGACAGTCACCAACATCAAGGGCCTCAGACCGCCCTTTGAAGTTCCGGATGATCTTTAGCCTGAGCGAGGCTTAGGCGCATGGACAAGACAAAGTAGGACAAATGGATAAAACATTGAACGCAGCTATAGCTGGGAAGGTTTCAGCAAGTTTAGTGCAAAACTCAAGTGTGTAATCGCCTCAACCAGTGCCACAGGTTCTTTTGTTGGTTCCGTCGGAAACTCTTTAATTGGAAGATACCATAGCACATTCGAGTGCTTCTATGCTTCTATAACATCACAAACTACCAAAGGCCGGGACAGAAGGAAAAAGCATATACAGCGGAGGGTAAACTGTTTGGATCATTCATTCATTGTTGGTAGGAACTAATCGCAGAGAAGCAGTTGTATGTCAAACGGACCTCGGCGTGCTATCAGATTTGTTGATGTAGACTGTCACCACTATCTTCACTGTCAACTCTCCATGCCCAAGCTACTCTTGCTACGAATTCAGCGTTTCTTGGACCATACTACCCAATGAACCCTCAGGTGAGTCTTCCGAGGAACATCTGACAAACAAAGCACCTCACGATTCCAAACTTCGTTACAGGGCAGGTCTCCCAAACGTGGTGTGCTAGCAGCATGCGGGCGCCTTCCACTGCCAGGAACCCGTACTGGACCAATTCCATCGGCAGCGCGCCGAAGACCATGACCTCTATAGGACTCGTTGTGAATATCTGTGGATCCTGTGGATCCTCAAATCTTTGCGAAAGTAATCTTCTTGCTTTTCAGCCGGTCTCCAATGGTCCAAACTCAACCAGTCACTGTTTAACAACTGCAAAGCCACAAATCCGACTCCTATTTCCAGCTCCTGATCTTGAGGTGAATTTCTGACAAAATAAACCCTCAAAAGAATCCGTTTAACACGTTCATCGTTTCGTTGTTGGTGAACTGGCCCCATCCAGCACGGGGCCCAAGAAGTCGACCGTTGCTCCGCCAGGAGCTACTAGCGTCCGATCGCTCCTAGTAGCGTCCTTGCTCCTAGTAGTAAGGCACTTGTTACTAGAAGCGATGCACTTGTTACTAGTAGCTTCTTGTTTAAAATAGCTTCTTGTTACTACTAGTAAGGCACTTGTTACTAGAAGCGATGCACTTGTTACTAGTAGCTTCTTGCTCCTAGTAGTAAGGCCAGGAGCCCCTAGTAGCGTCCTTTGTTCCTAGTAGCGATGCCCTTTTCCAGACGAATATGCTTCTATTTGTTCGGGAGATGTCGGGAGACGTGCTATCCAAGGCACCACCCAGCGTGTCGGACCAAGGCGACCCAAGGCCTCCGGGGTCCAAACGAAGGTCCAACAAGAAGCTACTAGAAACAAGTGCATCGCTACTAGGAACAAGTGCCTTACTAGTAGCAACAATGTTTGCTTTTAGTAACAAACAGTTCTGACGCTTTCTTGTTTCTAATAGCAAAAATTGTTACTACTAGTAAGGCACGTGTTCCTGGTAGCAATGCACTTGTTTCTAGTAGCTTCTTGTTTAAAATAGCTTCTTGT
>CAXAMN010016891.1:297053-314053 GCA_963970005.1 Durusdinium trenchii
ACTAGAAACAAGAAGTTACTAGGAACAAGTGCATCGCTACTAGGAACAAGTGCCTTACTAGTAGTAACAAGAAGGAAGCTATTGGAAACAAGAAGCTACTGGAAACAAGAAGTTACTAGGAACAAGAAGTTACTAGGAACAAGTGCATCGCTACTAGGAACAAGTGCCTTACTAGGCCCACAAACCCTGCACAATCCATACTTGGTGCATCTTGACTGCCAAGGCACCTGTGTCAGGAAAGTTCGATTCACCTGGAGAGGTTTGTGAAGTCTCTCCGCACCAAGTGAAGAGTTGTGTCTATCCCCTTCTCCCATTTTTCTCCCTGTCTGCTGTTCACTTCTGAGCCCTTCAAAAAGGTACCCCATGCCCTGCCCGAACCGCCCTGTCCATACCATCCCCTGATCTCCTCATTTGTCTTATTTCCTCCCCCATTTTTTCCAGACAAACCCGCAGCCTTCCGAGACTCCTCCATGAAGGCCGCCAAGTCGATGGCTTTGGCCGGGCCATCCAAGCGCAGGCAACCGTTGAGAAACTCGTCGGCTTGAATGTGGCCCTCGTGTGAAGCATCCAACATATGAAAAAGCATAGAGGCATCTTCTTCCTCAGCACGCAGCTACCATCTTCCTCGTTTAACTCATTTGATTTTTGAAAATGTTGTCAGAAATGTGGATGACGAGCTTCCGTCACATCCAAGGCTGCAAACAACTGTTGCAAATGTGGATTCTCCAGTTGAGCCTGGAAATCCACCCACGTCATCTGCTCCTGCGGCCCACATGGCCCGAGGTTCCACTGGGCCGAGCTTGCTTTACAGAGTCACTGCAAAACAGGGCAAGCCGTTTGGAGAAATCTTGAGGTTTTAACAAGGCCAGTTCCATTTACTTATCTTTTCTTCTTTGAACTATCTGTATCTTTTTCTATGTTTCGTCCGTTCCTTTCTCTAAACAAGCACGGCCACCTTGTCAGCTTCCAAGAAGAGCTGTCCCACTTCTTGCAATAGAAAGCGACGCTTTTCTTCTTGCCCATTCTGAAGTGCCGAGTCCACAAAGATACCGGTGAGGATGTTCCTTGTGAGAGAGAAAGAGAGATAGAGACGGAGGTAGGTCACAACGTCCCTCTATATTCCTCCCAAACTGGAATCTCAGGAAGCTTTTGGTCAGGCTACCAACACCTCTCTTTTTTCGGGGACTTTAATGTAACCTCTGCGCATCGTCTTTTTGCCTTTGAAGAACCCACCATATGTCCCTAGTGCTGAATCCAATGGGGTGCACGTTTAATTTGGGATTTTATGTTTTTGGTAATTTGTTCAAAAACATTGGAATAGAGCAGGTTTCTTATTAGTACCTAGCCAATTACAGCAATTTCGTGTCCTTAGCCGAGACACAGGTGTCGTAGCTGGCCAAATACATTGGAATACTGCAAATTTCATACTAATTGCTAGCTGATTAGACTAATTTGGGAGCTGTCGTAGCTGGCAAAATACATTGGCATAGTGTAGGTGTCAGAGAAAGTCCTACGTTAGCAGAGAAACAGTAAAGAGAAGGAGAACCAGCACAGGAGGCATATATGATTGGTTAGAAGTTTATGCCCCGGGGAGTTCACCTTAAAATATTGATTTCGTGGCAGGCGCGGGTGTCGGAGATAAGTGCAGATTTCGTGGCGCGGGGGGGGTGGGGGGGCTGCGCCCCCCCCCCCCCAGCAGCACACCAGATCCAAAGGTTAGAAAGCAAACAGATGCAAAAGCAAAAACAACAAGTGAAAGGAGAACAGCTGCCAAAGCAGAAAAGCAACAAAAGCAAAGAGCAGAAAGACAAAAACACAAAAATCAGAAAAGCAGCAGAAGCAGAAAAGCAGCAAAAGCAGAAAAGCAACAAAAGCAGCAGAAGCAGAAAAGCAAAAGCAGAAAAGCAACAAAAGCAAAAACGCAGCAGAAGCAGAAACGCAGCAAAAGCAGAATCCGAAAAAAAAACAATGAAAAAAATCCGAAACAAAAACGCCCCTCCAATCCAATGTCCCTGCATGTTACATCATCCTTGCCGATCACAAGGTTGTTGCTCTAACACGTGACATGCAGGCTTCAGATTTCACAGGTCCATGATTATAAACCGAAGCCGTCACCTAAACTTCCTCCCTTTCAAGGCAATCGGGACCTCTGGGACAATGTGCTCACCAAACACTGGACGGACATTCGTCACCGATTTGAATCTCGGAGTGGCAGCATTGAAGGAGAACGAACCTTCGGTAAGGAGACAAGTGGGGAGCTCGAAACGGGTTCCCTGCATAATCCCAAATCACGTGCTTCCAATACGGCACGGTGCAGCAGCAAAAGGAACACTTACCTAAAGCAGCTGTCAATTCGCACATCACATGAATATAACGTCAATGCCGTATTGAGCATCTTCACATGTAATTGTAACACACGCTTGTGCAACTGCACATCTGTTGTGTCCATGCCAAAGCTGCAAGTTAAAGGCATGGTAAAGGAAAAGTCGTGGTTTATAAGAAATGCGCAGGGTCAAATTGTTTCAATAATTTGAATAGCTGTGACATGAGTTTTCGAAAAGTGCTTGCCATGTAGAAGAGGCTAACGGACATGAACCAGAATGAAAATCCTGGATCAAACTCATCAAGCAGACTATGATGCCAACTTTCTTGGACACAATGCTCTAGCGCAGTTTTCCCTAAATACAGCTCAAACAGTGCTCCGTCATGGATGTCATTACTCCTTACTAGTAGCTAAAAAATGCTTTGGGTGATCGCTATGGTTCCACCCTTCAATGTCTTTCTTTACCTAATTCCATGATGTCTCAGACACTATCTCACGGCGTATCTGCTTTGAACAGAGTGTATCACATTTTGTCTTGTGGCGAAAATGCGACGGCGAATCTAAAATTTATGGCGCCTGTCTTGAATGCTGATAGCAATCTGCTATGTGTTGCCTATGTGTTGCACGCGCATAGCTCATGGCTTGAATGTGGTGTCCATACAAACTAAAACGTCGTGTCAAATGTGTGGCGGTATGTGCCACAGTCCAGTGCAACACAATCTTGCGTTTGTTCCTGCATGGAAGCTTAATTCAATCTTGATCTCACATGTACCGACTTCATGTTCGCCTTCTGGTACAATGTTTCCCTAGGCGCTGGTGGCACGTATACAGTATTTGTTCAGGCCGAGAGTCAACAAGGCAAAGACGGTAAACGAGATATACATGCAGAAGGGCACCGCCATCCATGGCGAGATTTCGGTCATCAGCGGTTTCAACATCTCACGCCATTCCTGTCCATCCGTGACGGCCTGGAAGAGTGCCAACATCGTCTCAGCCAGTGATCCAAAATAGTCGCCCAACTCGGGGTCCAAGGAGCCGCGGCTTTCCAAACCTAAAGAAACCGTTCTTTTAGCCCTCTCCCCCCCTCCCTTAATCAAGTAGGCACCTACTAGCTTACTTAAGCTACTAGTAACTGGACGCAGGATAGCTCACGCTTCTTCAAGGAAGCTCCCTCCGCCACCCTAAAGGAGGTGGGGGGAGCTTCCTAGAAGAAGCGCTCGCACTATTCACTTGTTCCTAGATTTTTAGGGAAACTTGACTTACAATTCTCGTTTTGCCTGAAAAAATAGACTTCAAAGATTTGAACCTTTTATATAACTTCTCCTTCCTTTCCTCCTTTTGTGATCTTGGCATTACAGTACCGACACAAAGTGCGGGCACAGAGACTGATCTTGAAGTCCGTCACACTCTGCGTAATGAACACACCCACGGCATACAGAAGAAGCAGCAAGAAGATGACTGTCCATAAAAACGACCGAAGGCCCTTCATCACAGCAGTGGTGATGGCCTCTCAGGGCACATGAAAAGGCCTTCCTTTTTGTTTTTGCACGCGGGGGGGCTAGGCCGCTGGGAGGGAGAGGTGGATACTAGCTGCAAGTAAGCTACTACCGACAGGACGCAGGATAGCTCGCGCTAATGATTTGGTTCCTAGATTTAGATGTTTTGGGAAACTTATATCGTGGCCTGAAGTTCCCCGCTGATATGCATGATTCGGAGAATCCGCCTCAGCGTATCACAGTGACAGTTACAAGCAGCATGGTCTCCCGCTGCTACGGAAAAGGTGACAAAGTTTGCTCAAAAGGAACCAATCCAGCCAAAGCTTCGGCAACGAAAAGTTTGGCAAGGCTCCAGAAAGTGCCAAAAACAACTACGGTTCGGAACAAAAGATACAAGGAGGAATGACAGCTGATAGCAGCACCATAGACCATAGATTCAAAACCGTTGGAACAGGCCTGCATTGATCAGAAAAGATCTGAGACTCATGTGTGACATCATGAATACAACAGGCCGATAGCGGAAAGGTCAGAGACTGAAGGATGCAAAACTAATTTGGCCCAGAAAAATGCAGGGCAATCTCTACACACTGGGACACCAGAGCGTGTTCGCATCTTGCCAAGATGCAAGATGCGAAGTAGGCGAAAAATTCGCAAGGCTCGCAAAACTACAACATCGTCGGTCAGCTGTGAAAGATCCAAGTCCTAGAGACTCCGACCCACAGAGATGGATACAGAATTCTGCTAAAATCATCATTCGTCCGCACTCGTGGAGTAACAAATCATATGATCAGTCCATTTCTACCGTCAGTGCTATGTCTACGTTTCTCGACAATCTCCGAACTGATATGATTCCGACACAGATGTTCCTGCAGGCCGCCACTTTTGTAGATGATGGCCGCAGTGATCCTTGGTGCAACGGATCTTGCCATGTTTTGCAAGACACTCTTTTTCACGGAGGAAAGAAGAAGACACAGCGACCTTTGCTGTGGATCTCTGTGCTATGCCCAAACTCTTCCAGGCTTGAAACTGGAGATGCCAGGTGTCCCCTGCTCCACCGCCTGAGATAGGATGAGTGTGGTATCAAAGAGGTTCCATGTCATGTCAGATCCAGTGAAGAACTCGCATCTGTAGGCAGAAATGCGGAGGATGAGCTCCAGGAGGAAGATGAAGGCAAAAACAAACTCACCTAAGGGACATGAAAAATACCGCCAAAGAATTTCTTTCCTAAAGAAGATTCGTCCAGTTTCGCTTCAGACCCAACACTATCAAAGGCTGTCAGGCCAAGGTGCTGACCACGAAGAACGGAACTGCCTTGGCTTGCCAGGTGGAAGCAGCATAGTCTGTCTGAATTCCAATGAAGATGCAGTTCATCAGAATCATGGCCCCAATGAAGCTGGAGAAGAGCGAGGACTCGACCAAAGCCCTCAAACTCCAGGACTGATGGGCAGGGCTTCGGACCTCGCGGATGAGCAAAGGATTTGACATCTGTGAGAACCTCCGGGATGAACGGATCAAGGTTGCTTCCTGGCAGCGTGGAAGGCCAATGGTTGCCAATTCAAGGACTAGCAGTGACTAGCAGCAAAAAGGATCAATAAACCGGAAAAGAATGGAAAACACAGAAAGCAAAAGTGAAACCTAAGACCAAAAAACAACAAATAATATACAAAATAGTAAAATGTATATAGTGGCGTTCAAGGCCTAAAGCCAAGAGAATAGCTTTCACCTTGTGTACAGTGTACAGGACAAGGAAAACAAAATGATTTGTTTCAGGAAAAACAAAAAAATGAGCAAAAATAGAGCTGGAAGTGTCCTCAGGCATGTGTGGAGGGAGCAAGCTGTTCTTCTGGCGGTGCGGCGAGCCATGTTTGCTCGCAGCTCGACCATGGCCATGGTGACGGTACCGGAATCTGTTGCTGGGAGAGCTACTGTTGCTACGTGGGGGTCGAACAAGTCGCGGATGTCGATGCCACTCAAACAACTCCGAGTCGTCGGGCTCCGACCCTGTCTTCCCGTCCGACACATGTCGAGACCATGCTGGTCTGGGGAGCAATGAAGGAGCACCAACTGGAGTAGCAGATGTGAAGCTCCTGCATTTTCTGGCACCAGAGATCGAAAGAGAATAGATTGGCCAAGAGAATAGATTAATAAAAGATCAAACTGATCAAACTAGAAAGTTTCTTGCTACTAGTAGTAAGGCCAAGAGCTACTAGTAGCATCTTTGCTCCTAGTACTAGTAGTTTCTTGTTACTGAATTTGTGTTTGATTCCTTTTCTGGTCGTCTCTTTTCCCCTCTGTCAAACATGTTTTTCTTCCAGAGTTCCTTAGCAACTCGGGCGGCACGCGGGCTTGGCCAAGATTCCCAGAAAGCAGCTGCTCCAGATTCGGTTGCTCCCCCAACTGTTCCCGCATCTCCCTGCGCAACTCTTCACGAAGATTCTGCGTTTCCTGGTGTAGCAGCACCCGCCATTGTTCTGGATCACCGCTGCCCTGACTCAGACTCATTGGAGGAATGAGACCTCCAAGAGGCCACCTATTTGCCTACAACTCTGAGCAATTGCGACCAAGAAAAGAAACAGAACTGAAAGTAGTGCAACCTCGGCCATTGAAACTCTCAACCAAACACCACCAAGTGTGTTTGTGTGTGTGTGTCTGTGTGTGGGCCTCGCGGGATAAGGCAACAACTGCGTTCCATGTTCTTGTGTTGGTGTCCACTGCAGCGTACCACCTTCAGCCATCGCGTGGAACATGACATAATTGCACAAGTTCACGCTGAAGAAACAAACCTTTAGTCTGCACCAGTTGGGGGAAGATGGGGAACGGCACAATCAAAAGCACCGCACTTGCTTCCTTTTCCAACAGCACGAGGAGGGCGTAGGGATGAGACCTGCGTTGCTTCCCTGCCTGCCCTCCCCTCCTCCATGCCATGCCCCGACTTTCCCCCATCCTCACGAGTGGAGCCGCCATGTGTGCAGAGAATGCACAGGTCAGCTTGTGCTACTTGTGAATGAGTCGCCGGCCGAGGCAACGACAGAGCAAAAGCCACCAAAAACAGCAAACCCGAACCAAAAAACAACAAAACCCACGGCCGACTATGGAGACTCAGGTAGGTCATGCAATGGTGAGACGAAAATAGGATCAGGTGAAACCTACTTGGGGCACCGAATTAAGCAAAAAGGCCTCTCAGTACTTGTTGCGAAAGTTCGGGAATAATTTTCGACAAGTATTGTGTGCAGGTGCGTGCACTTGTGCACCTATGTCTTGCGCACTCGACAATATGGCCTGTATGCTCAGGCCATGCATTTTCTGTTTACGCAAACAATGGCTTGGAGAGGTAGCGGCATTCCGACAGGCAAGCAATCACCAGCAGGCATGTGCGTAGCAGTTTCGGAGGACGGTCATTGGAAAACCACTGCGAGAGAAGGCCCTAGCGTGCCAAACGAAAGGGCATTTCATTGCCAGCAGCGTGACCTTTCATGAGTGGTTCATCTTTGGCAATGGATTAGTTGTCAGCAAAGGGCCACTAGGGTGCACTGCATGTACAATCATGTGCATGCGTTGCTGCCCCCCTCCACTGGGAGGAGGGGGGAGGAGCGAAGCAAGGGCATCCTTGCGGCGGTGCACCTCAAGCAGCTTCGCAAGGAGAGGTAACACGAGGGTGCAAGGTGGTGGCCGCTCCAATAGTATCCGAGTTCGTGCAGCGAGGTGGTCACTAGTGGTCACTTTGGTGGATCGTGCAATGCCCCGGGTCTCCGGACCATCCCCGAGGGAGTACCTAAGTTCGCGCCTGCCTGTACGTCTGCCAACCTTAGTTGGTGGATGCTGCACGTGCCTTTTCGAACTAGGTGCAACCGATGTCTCAAGATCCCTGGCAGATGACCTTCACTCCACCTCTGGACATGACAGACAACCCTTTGGACCTACATGATAGCATGGATGACAGAACCCGGGCACCTATGGCATTCACGCAGGAAGCGGCAGACTGGCTCTCAGAAGCTGGCCGCACTCTCTTCGTGCAAGGCACATCTGATGGTGACTCGAAGGCTAAAGAGGATGCCTACGCAGCCTTGGCCATGCCTGATCAACTTAGTAGTCCGTTTGGCCTGGACTCCGCACAGCCTACGGTCATGTTGGCTGACGTTCGTGCACAGCCACCCAACCAGGACCAAGGTTATGACACGGACGGGATAGATGGGGACCTCCCCAACATGACTGCTATAATACATGCATTGATGTTGCAAAGTGAGCTTATCACTCGCAATCAAATGATCTACCTCACTGTCGACAATCGTAAGCCTGAAGCAGTCCCGCATTGGCCAGCTTTCGCAGCGTGGTGGGCCTCGCGTCGATGCCTAGTAGGCCCCCAGGAAGAAGCAACCGATGTGCTCTGGGTTTGCGCAGATAACACCACAGGCCTTCACAGGGTACCCTATTATTGGGGAGGGGTTTTTGTCCTGGAGGCTGCACGTTTCCTGTACCCCAAACAGCACTTTGCACTCATCGACAACGATTGTGTGCCTGTAACACTATTTGAAGTGCAAGACTTGCTAGAACTGGCTCATCAGCAACTCCAATGGGTCGACCTGGTCGGCCATGCGCGTACGGAGTCCGACCCCTGCCGTGGAATCGGAATGTTGCTTTTCACGGAGGCGCACTTGGAGTACAATGCAGGCTTAGTCATTTCGATCGGCAAAAGCCATAGGAGCAGTCGGCTGGAAAGAAAACCTAATTCAGCGATGTTGGCCAAAGAACTCCAAGCGTATCGACTCGCCCTAGTTTCCAGAGCCAGGCCGCCGGTTTCTCCGAGTGAAACTGCTATTAATGGAACCGTGTTTACTCCCTTTGTTGGGGTTCCCATGCAAAATGCCCTCGACCTGTGCGTAGTTTGGTCATTGTATGGTTTATACATGTGCAAGAACTTTTGGCCTTGCCCCAAATTGATCCCTGCCAGACATGAAGATGGTGGATCCCTCAAATGGCCTCGACAATCCCACCCTCAAGCTCTCACGCCTGCTGGGCAAATGCGAACCCCGTGGCTAGAGCCACTTTCGAGCAGGGGATCTTGTCAGTGCTCCCCATGTTAGAAGGACCATGCACAGCCACATCACTGCCAGGGGAGCACCTGTTCCAAGCCAGCGCACTGTCAAGAGATCGGATGCGAGCCATATTTCATGCTTTCGGCAAAGCCAAAATTGGAGCGCAGACAGCCTTGCGTGACTTGGAGAAACAGGGATGGGAAACCCTGCCAATGGCCATCTTAGGGATGCCGAGCCTTCCGCCGGCTTGGATGGTTGACAACTGGAAACCAATCGGGGGTTGCAAATTCACGGGATACTGCCCTGGTATAGTAGGCAATAGTGCGCTGCGTTTCTGTCTCTTGCTGAGGTGGCGAGCCGCTTACCAGCCGGCGTCAGAGCTCTTCTCAGAGCAAGCGCAGGGTGACAGCCTTAGCTGTTGTCCAGCCGAAGGGAACAGTGATGACCTGGAGTCTGTTGACACTCCCTCGTCGAATAATTCGGACAACAGAGCAAGGCACCTTGCCCAAGCTGTCGCGTCAGCTCCGACAGGGAGTGACAATGCAGTTCACCTAAGTAAGCCTACTGTCAGTCCGCAGCTCCTGTCTCCCCCGCTTTTCGTGTCGTGGAACCAGGTCGCTAGTCTTCGGGGTTTGATAGCAGTGCATAAGGACATCGAGTCCTGCCCACATGATGAGCTGCGCGCAGCCTTGGATCACCCCAAATGCATGTTTCCAGGCGAGAAAGAACTCTTCCTTGCTGCCAATGGCAATCTCCTGGAACAGCTCCAAGACCAGATCATGCCCTTGGAACAAATCGCCTCAGAAGTGTTTCAAGCCATGTACCAAAGGCAACAAGCCGAATTCTCTTGGAATACTCTCCTGTGGACAGTAGCTCAACAAAACGAGTACTGGATAGGATATGATGCTCTACCGCTCCCCCTGTGCTGCAAATTAACTGTGGCGGCCTCGGAGGGGGTGCCTTGGAAGGCAACATCCCGCCGCATTTCCATTGCACGTGCCCGCCAGTCGGTGAGAGCCAAGTTTATGGCCCATCGCTCTCACCGGCTGATGTCGTCCAGGATGAGCATGTAGCAGTTGCAGCGGGCTGTACAACTGGCATTCATGAGGTTGCCACCCTCTTTTCGCACATCCAAGATCCCTGTCGCAAGTGGGAAGATCTAGGCTTTGGAAAGGCTGCAGTATTGTACCAACGAACGCAAAGAGTACTGAAGGCCGCCCGTCTCCTCCCAGCTCACAGAAGGCTCCCACACAAGGCCTTCCTCAGCGGACTTTGGTGGAAACTGCTCTCTTTACAACCCTTGCAGCTGATCGCCTGTCTACATGCTCAGCTGTTTTCGACAAGTGAAGCAAGCACCCCCCGTTCTTTTCACAGTCAATGGACTTAGTGCAGGTAGCTATACTGGAGCAGTGATTGCCTTAGCAATTCGCTGCCTATGGCCGACCTGCCAGGTCACGGCAAGGCTGGGACCTATTGCCATGCCCAAGGGGGTCTTGGCTGCCTTGATAGCCACCGCTGACACGGAGAGACATCATTACTACCTTGTCCATGCGACAGAGGACTGCCTGTGTGATTGGAAGCCGGATGCAAAGGAACTCAGCATGCTTCAGCAATCCCTCCACATCACTTACGTGGAGGAATCAGCGCGCTGGATGGGTAGTTGTAAACATAATTATTGGCATTGGCTGCACTGCCAACTCCCCCAAGGGCAAGTCAGACTTACGGACCTCAAACTCACACACCCGGAGGTCATTCCTAACCGTGATAGGATCGCTGCACCTATGCGATTGGCCTCCTGGATTCGCTTCGAAACCCTCATGGCGAGTGATGACTGGGAAGGAGCAATTAGCATGCTTGTATCGAATCTTCACCAACCGGATCAGGAACTCCTCCGACTTCTCCAGCTGTGTGTCGCTGGGCAAGAAATAGCCTCCATGGAAGAAGCGCAGGCACTACTGCTGCGCAATTTCAGAGTAGGCAAAGACAACCAGAGTGCCTGTGCACAATGGCTCACCGACATGGCCAAGAATCTGCTTGCGCCGATCCCGTTTAGAGAAGTCTTTGTGATCTTGGCCCTCTTCCTTCCGCAACTCACGTTCCTTGATGGAGCACGCAGAAAAGCCTGTGGGCCAGCCCGACTGTCAAACAGCACGGCCTCCTGGTCGACAGGGGATGCACGAATATCGTATTGCTTTTCCCCCGTGGTCACAAGCTGCGGTCTTTTGCCCAGCCCATCTCCAACACCACAACTTTGAGCAGTTGGCGAACAGCTCCTCAAATGAAGTGCACATGGGCTGCCAGGTAGGAAGGCCTACAGAGTTGTCCTACAAGAAGGAGACAATTGCTTTTCAGTCCTCGCACTCCTACTTGCCTTCACGACGCAGCCCAGAAAGAAATCAAACCAAAAAGTTGACGAATCACCGTATGACAAAGTACGACGTATGAGCAGCCCTCGCGCCTGGGACATCGCCCTAGTCCCCTTTCCAGAGGACTTTGCGCCCCTGCCTACCCAAGCCGAGACCGGCCTGGCATGCCCTGTCTTTTTTTCCACGAGTGCGGACGCCGTGTGGGCGGAGTGCCCAGGTCATCATTGAAGGGGAAGGAAACACAGCATGATGAGAGGGAAGAGAACACAAGCAACCCCAAAACCAAACAAAAACCCACCAAACAACAACCCAAAACACCACCAAAGGCCAGAGGCCGGTTCCCCCTCATCTAGAAGTGTTTCCTCTGTACGAGGGTGAGACAAGTGAAAAAGCTGACTGTGAACTAACTATGGGCCTGAATTCACTACGAAAGTCGGTCGGTAAGGTCAGCGCAAGAGCGGAGTGCAACGGAGCCAATCAAAGGGGCCTCGCCCCACCCACAAAACTGTGACCAAAAGGCCACTGCATCGAGTGGCGAAAGTGACAATTGGGTGCTTTGTAGGAGCTGCATTGTTTGTTGTCAGCAGGTCTGATTCTTGCCCAGGGAAATCAGTTGTTGCCCTGCCAAGCATGCCGTGGAAAAGTCCCATCTCGTTGCACAACCCTTTCAACTGATTGCACGAACGAGGCGGGAGGCATATCGATGGTCAGACAGTAGAGGCAGAGGCAAACGAATGGAGCTTGCTGACTAGGGTGATGCCATCCCCCCCGAAGGGAGGTCTCCTTTGCACCCCTTAGTGCCAAAGCGGTACACTCTGTTCCTGAAAGAAAGAGAGGTGCTAACGTGCGAGCATTCTCCTGTTGCGTGCAAGGCCCGTGTGAAACCAGTGAAACGTGGACCTATCCTAGCACGGTACTTGTGCCTCTTTGTACAGCAATGGTCATGGCGTGGCCGCTGGTCCCACCTCTTGCTTGCTGGCTTCGGTGCGCTTGGTTTGGCTCGGCCTTGTGGGTGGAAAGGGGAGCGCCCCCGGCTGCGCCAGGTGTGTTACTGGTGCACTGGTGGAGGTGGAGCCAAGGGCTCCCTCCCAGTGTGCTAACACCTGGAGGCCAAAGCTCTCAAGCGACCTTGAGGACCCAATCTGGGACAAGCTACAGCAAGGCATGGCATACACCATGGTCTTCAAGAACTGTAGTGTTATCCTGCCATCACAAGAACAACTTGAGGGCTGCCCTATCCATCATGTTCCGCTAGCCGTTCATGTCCCTCTGAACCCAGAAGAAATCGTCCCAGAAGGGGCCTTTGCAGGGGTTCCACGTCTGCGACACGTCAGTGTAGAGTCAGGCATCAGGCTCATTGGAGCAGAGGCTTGGCAAAATTGTCGACAGCTCCGCATTGTCAAACTGCCGGCCACTGTTGTAGGTATTGCCGATAATGTCTTCCGTGACTGCAAACTACTAAACAGCGTCTTGGCTCCGGGTTGTCGAGATTTTGGGTATAAAGCCTTTGCGGAATGCTGTTCCTTGCAATGGGTGTATGCATCGGAAGGGGTTGCAAACATGTTCACCAGCGAAGCCAAGTTCGGGCAATACCTCTTCCAAGGGTGTATTAACCTTGCTGAGCTTACCTTGAGTGAGCTTCCATCCCCCCGAGGGTCAACACTGCAAGCTAGGACCAGTGAGCTAGCACCGGGATGTCTTAGCGCTACGGGAATCACCGCACTCGCTCTCACAAAGCACTTTGTAGCTATTGGAGCGCACGCGTGCGACAGTTGCCGATTGCTTAAGAGTGTAGACCTTAGCAACACCAAGGTAGAGGAAATTCCGGAGTTCACCTTTGTGCATTGCACTAGCCTCAGAGAAGTTCTCCTTCCGACTACTCTTCATACAATCCGAGTCAAGGCCTTCATGAACTGTGCAGCCCTAGTTGAGCTTGCCATCCCGCCCTCACTCAGATACATTGGAAGTAGAGCTTTCTTGGATTGCACTGCTTTTAAGAGGCTTGCCAAAATGCCAGGAAGGCACAAATGGCGAGGAGTATATGCTGAAGAAAATGCTTTCGCCATTTGTCCTGCTATGAGATGGCCACCCTGGCTGCATATGATCCCGGACATGGGATATACCCCTGGTCTTGGATGAGGACAAGTCTTTCTGGCCACAGCTATAGCGGCCTCACGGTCACTTAGTCAGAGTCTGGGCGCACGCGTTAGCGCGAGTCCAGGGTAGGCCAGAAGCCATACCAGGCCTAATCCCATAGTGGAGCTGAGGATCATCGCAAAACAAGCCTTCCTTCAGAGTACCCTTCCATAGGAGGTTTCCATCCCTGCTTAGCAAGGCGCTATGCGCTCTTGCAGGCAGCACGCACTTTCGAGCAAGGGGCAAGCAAGGGGAGAAGACTCTCCAGACCTGCAATGACAAGCACACCGCCAGCAAAGTACGACAAGTGAGATGTGCAAACACTAAGTAGGATCACCGACCTCTTTTCGCCATTCGCAATGCAGTGAGCCAATAGGGACGAGAGCCTTAGCTCCTCGTTCCTAATAGGCGGGTGGTAGAGAGTGGCAATGGAGGATGTCCAGGGGGAACCTTAGTTCCCGCTGTTGATGTCCGACATTTCCAACTTTGTACAAAGAGGTACAGATACCATGCTAGGATAGTCTAAAGTTTCACCTGTTTCACACGGGCCTTGCACGCAGCAGATCACCTTTTGCAATGACGCAGCACTTCACGGATTTAGGAGACACCCCGTTTTGGCACCTTTGTGTGCCGAAGGGTGCTGGGTTGACCTCCCTTCGGGGGTGTGTGCCTTTTCGCACCCTTACCTGCAGGCTTTCGTCGTTTGCTATAGCCGCCACTGTTTGATCACCGCCTGACGACATGCCTCTGGACTTGTCAGTGCAACCAGTTGCATGGGTTGTGCTACGAGAACGGGTTTTTCCACGGCATGCAGCCTAGCTATTGCTACGCCAGCTTGACATGAATGCAAACGGCGTTGGAGCATTGCGATACTCCTGCCCTGCATCGTGACCATGTTTTGCCACACTGTGGTGTGGCCGCTGGTCACCAGGAATCATGAAGCAAAGTCCATTTGAAGCCTTTTTGGGGACTTTTCTAGGGCACAGACCTGCGCTGCCATGCTTTTCTTTCGAGAATTCAGGCCCAAGATAGTCATTAGTTTCGTTTCACCTGTTTCACCTAGCACAGAGGAAAGACTACAAGATGGTGGAGACTCGGCCTGCGGGCTGTGGTTTGTTTGTTTTGGTTGGGTTGGGTGTCCTTGTTCTTTTCTCCACCATCTGACTGTTCTTCCCTTCCTTCAACAATGACCTGGGCACCATGCCCACACGGCGTCCGTACTCGTGGGAGAAAAAAAAAAAAGGTCATGGCGTGGCCGCTGCAAAGAGAACTAAGGTTCCCCCTGGCAACCTTCCATTACCATTCTCTTCCACCCGCCTCTCGGGAGCGAAAGCTGAAACTCCCATTCCTGTAGGCTCACTGAAATGTTGATGGTGAGGCCGAAATGGCTTTGCCTGAGCTTTCTTAAGCCTGGCACAAAAATCGAAACAGCAGAGCAGCAGTCCATCCCCACTGTCGTCAGAGGAGCGTTGCCAGTCTTGGGTATGGCTCTTGGAAGTCTTCTCTCCATTGGTCGTTGTCATTTGGCGGCAGGAATCGGAGCCACTGGGGCTTGTCTAATTGCTCGCATTTGTCAAAAGCATTGAGCCGGGATGGGCACCTCGCCATGTTTTGCTTTCCCTTTTTACGAACTGCTCGAAGCTGCGTGCAGCCTGCAAAAGCACGCCTCGCAATGTAAAGCAGGGATGGTGGGATGCAGACTTCTTGCAGCGAGGTACATTTGAGAAAGGCTTCTTGCTCAATGATTCGCAAATTTTGGGGAAGGCTGAGTTGTTGCAGCTGTGAGCAGTGCGCAAAAGTTGAGCCCAAAAGTTCACTGACGCACGTTTGGGACAAATCCACAGTTTGCAGCTGCTGGCAGCTCACGCACGCGGCTGTCCCTGTCCTATCAAAATCTGACGGCAGGAAGAGTGCGACGATGTCTGCTTCCACAAAGCAGCAGTCAGGCAGACTTCGGTTCGGATGTGCAGGACCGCACCCTGACTTGCCCAAGTCGAGGTGCTGCAGGGCCGTGCATCCTTGAAAAACACGGAGCCCCAATTGTGCTTGGGGGGCGAGTTTGTTGCCAGGGCACTAAGCCGCTCCTATTTGCGTTGGGGACAACACTCCTCGAAGACCTCCATGCCCCGCGCAAGATGCAATGCTGGAGGCAGACGATGACGCAAGGAGCCACAGGACGTGGACCCCTCAAGTAGCAGCCCTACATCGCACTCCTCTGAGTCCCCAATCAAACGAAGACGGGGTCTAAGGCTTGTGCCGGGCGAGCTCAGTCCAAGAAGTTACGAAAATCACTTGCTCCAACATCCAGGCAACCACTCGGCAGCATTCCTGAACATGAGCAACCACCCGCCACACTGGCAGACCTCGCCAGTCGGAATACTCAAAGGCAGGTGGCTCCAGTTTGCAAGAACCCTGAGACACCACCTGACCACCCTGGATCGACGCAAGAGCGCCCACTGGCCACAACAGAAATTGACATGGCCAGTGATCAAGAGCATGCAGAGCGTGGAGGCACGGCCGCCACTGATCTCCAACTGGAATCCGAGCAGAGAGCCATGCAGGCCCTATACCACCATCAAAATGCGGCTCGAACGGCCTGAGAAGCTGACGGGCAAAGGGTGCCGCTTCCCTCATTACAGATCTTTAGTGACCTGCCTGGAGAATGGCCGATGGCGAGACTCGCTATCTCCAACAAGCAAATCAACCGCCTCCGTACATTCCTCTGGAGGAGGGTGATAGAACAAGCATCTCCATGGCTCCTCCTTTGTAGACATTCCAGATGAAATCAACCAGGCCTATATAGGAGATCTCCTCCGGAAAAGTGAAGCCTTTGCTGCTCCTCTGTCCAACCTCTTCACATTTGTGACGTGGGCATCCAGCATGCCCTTCTTTCATCACTCAAAAGCAGCTCGCCCTTTATGCAAGCCCCCGCTTCTGGCAGTATGGTCTGCTTGCCTTCATTGCAAGGTGCTGTTCCTTTGATAATCAACACAGACACCCAGGGAACAGGAACAGCCCAAGCAGTGGAAGGGAAACCACAGACAACAAAGGAAAAAATATCGATGCTCTCACTTTTATGCGCACTGTCCTCATGTCCTTTGTTGGGGAAATGGATCATGGTGAGCAGACGCTTCCCACCAATGACCTCTTTGTCTGTGCACCAGCACAGATTCTGCAAGTCTAGGCGACCGTTCAGCTGACCCGGTAGCGTCAGAGGCAGAGTTTTCTTCTGCAGGCAAGTCGGCCGTGGGGTGTCTGGCAGTTGTCAGGTCTCTCCACAAAGAGACTTCGATGCGCAGCAGCTGCAGAAGGGAAGGGAACGAGAAAGCTTGTCCCAAAGACGGGTCAAGGCACCGCTAGAGTCAGCTCTTTCAGCCCAGGAAGCATCCGGCATTCAGGAGTGTCAGTCATAAGCAATGTCCTTACCACCACGAGCAGGGAGTTGTCTTCAGCACCCTCTTCTTTGGGTCGGTATCTGCGGGCGTGAAGTCCTGCCGCTCCATGGCAACCAGGTCAAGCTCTCCCGGTTTTTTTCCCAGTACGGACGCCGTGTGGGCATGGTACCCAGGTCATCGTTCAGGCCGAGTCTCCACTGTCACTGTGGAAATCCAATATGAACCATGTGGCATCCTTGCTGACTGGCATG
>CAXAMN010016891.1:314063-330817 GCA_963970005.1 Durusdinium trenchii
CTTGTAGCGACACGTCTTTAGTAAGCGCGTAGAGGTGGCGCTTCGCAATCACTTCAAGAGCTCCTCCACGCGCGGATCCCTGGCGCATTCAGCGCTGCGATCCAAGGAAGCCAGGCGAGTCAGGGCAACGACGCGGTTGGAGGTGCTCAGAAAGCCTTTTTCCTCTTTGATGATGCTCAGGACTTTCTCCTGTGAGTTGACCCGCCGCAAACTCTGATGCAGCCGTTGATGCACCTTGGTCAACTCCTTGTTCTCGAAGAAGCCGTGCTCGTCCATGTGCACTGCTTTGGGCTTCGACAGAAAACGCGAGGAATCGACCACCGTGGCCTTGCGCTTCTTGAACTTGGTACTTTGTCCTTGCCCTTGCCCTTGCTCCAGCCAAAAGGTCTGGAGGTGGCTCCTTCTCACCTCGCTAGACGGCCTCCTGCTCATGCTAGAAGGCATCAAAGCCCTCGGACTTCTCGACTTCTCCTGAAGAGTTCCCGGACCATGGATCCAGCGCTGCATTTTCAAAGGGGTCTATCGCCGCAGCGCTGCAACTCGCGACCTGCGACTCGCGACCGCGCGCAGGACCGAAGGACAGCCGGAGTGTCATGCTTCCGTGGGCGGAAGAAGACGACGAAGAAAGAACTGGTGCCAGTGGGGCTTGCTGAAACACCAGACGACTGAGGAAGCCACAGAGGATGAGAACATGGCAGCTGAACCCAACTATGCCTTTGCCAAGGGATATGGACGGTTTGGCACAGGTATACAGACTAGCAACAGCGCTTGGCAATTTCGAGCAGGGGGACATCCAAGCAGAAAGTGCAGTAGTGCTCAGTGGCTGACCTCCGGGCTACGGGTTGCCATGTCTCGCACGGGGTGGAACCTGTCTCCCCGCTGTGTCTGACCAAAGTCCCTACTGTCCTTAGTGACTGCTACTGCCATGGATATCCCTTCATGGATGTCCCTTCACTCCCAAGATGGTAGATCCCCACCACTGCCGCCAGTATTTCAAATCAACTGTGGTGGCCTGGGGGGTGGAGGCCTTGAAGGGGAGGTTCCCCCGCACTTTCATTGCACGTGTCCGCCGGTCGGAGAAAGTCAAGTCTATGGGCCGTCACTCTCCCCCGCTGATGTCCTTGCTGATCAGGAATGGGGGGTTGCCTGTGGCTGGTCGACCGGAGTGCATGAAGTCGCCACCCTCTTTGCGCTCACACAGAATCCGTGCCAAAAATGGGAAGCTTAGGGTATGGCAAGGCAGCCCTTCTGTATTACAAGCAGCCAGGCTGCTCCCTGCTCATCGACGGCTGCCGCACCAGGTCTTTCTCAGTGGCCTTTGGTGGGCTTCTATCGCTCCAGCCACTGCGACTTCTTGCCTACTTGCCGGCCGACTGAACAAGCAGACCCCACCCATTTTACTGTAAAGGGTTTTAGCGCTGGCAGCGACACGGGAGCAGTGATTGCCTTAGCAATTCGTTGCCTCTGGCCAGCCAGTCAGATCACAGCGCGCCTAGGCGCCATTGCAATGCCGAAGAGTGTCTTAGCGGCACTCGTTGCCACTGCAGAGCCTGACAGGCACAACTACTACCTTGTCCATGCTGCTGAAGATTGCTTGTGTGACTGGAAGCCGACAGAGAACGAGCTCGACATGTTGCAACGATCCTTACACATCACGTATGTGACAGACTCTGCAAGATGGATGGGCAAGCGCAAGCACTGTTACTGGCACTGGCTCTAGTGCCAACTCCCTGCGGGCAAAGTTAGCCTCACCACACTGAAGCTCACGCACCCGGATGTTATCCCTCGCCGCGATCGGATTGCTGCTCCGATGCGACTTGCCTCCTGGATTCGATTCGAAACGGCCATGACGAGCGAGGATTGGGAAGGAGCTATCAGTTTGTTGGTGTCCAATCTTCATTGTCCTGACCAGGAATTGCTGGTGCTGCTACAAAGCTGTGTGGCAGGACAGCCAATTGCCTCCATGGAAGAAGCACAGGCGCTGCTGCTCAAAAACTTTCGTGTTGGCAAAGGTACCCAAAGTGCATGTGCTCAATGGCTGACTGAGATGGCTCGAGACCTACTGGCGCCGATCCCGTTTCGAGAAGTCTTTGTCATTCTAGCCCTCTTTCTTCCGCAGCTCACTTTTGTTGATGAGGCCACCACAAGACAAGAACTGTGGAGCAGCCCCACAGTGCGAAAGTTTGGCCTAGTCGTGGAGGTCACGCCCACAGCCACTGGATTGCAGGGCATGCATGAATATCGCATAGCCTTTCCTTCGGGGTCGCAAACTGCTATCTTTTGCCCGGCGCACTTCCAAGGTTGTAATTTTGAACAACTCGCCAGCAGTCCCTCGAGTACAGTGCATATGGGCTCGCAGGCTGGGAAGGCTTATCGAATCGTTCTGGAGGAGCACGGCGCATGCTACTCAGTCTTGGCGCTCTTGCTGGCTTTCGTGTCTCCCTCTCGAAAGCGAAAAGGAGATGAATCGCCAAGTGAAAAACTTCTTCGGCTGAGCAGTCCTCGGCATTGGGATGTTGCCTTAGTACCGTTCCCGGAGGATTTCGCGCCACTGCCCACGCCAACCGAAACCGGACTAGCGTGCCCAGCGCCATGGGCGTTCCCACCTAGCCTCCGCGTGCTAGAACCTAGAGCAACTAAGCTCCGAGTGTTGGCCATTGCGGAAGCAGGAGACACTGTCACTGCCGACCACCTCTTGCAAATGGCCTGCTTGGCTGCAGAGCACAAACCCACAGTGCTGGGTATTCCGGGCCAAGTGCCCATTCCGTATCAACTAGAATGCACGGTAGTCCTTTTGCAGAGCTTGCACGCCCTCTTCCAGTTGCTGACCTCTGGCAATACAATGCAATACTGCCCCCAAGCATCCAGCTTTGCTGTTGCCCTGGGAACTGCCGCTCGGCAAGATAATGGGCACATTGTCTCTATGGCCGCCAGTCTTGCGCTGGCCCTCAGAGCTGGCAGATCTACCTTGGCAGTAGCAGGTGTCTTTGGAGCGGGCAAGACTAGATCCCTGACCTTTCTCCTTGCCTGGCTGGCCCTCACCACTCACCTTAAGATTGCAGTGGTGCACAAAGAGAATCCAGCAGGTCGGGCAATCACTAAGCTGCTCACAGCCTTTGACTTAGAGCCGGACCATCAACGATATTTCATTCGACCAGTCAGTAGGGAAGAGGCAGAGACTAATACAGCTTGCACGAACTATGATTTGCGAGCAAGCGAAGCGGCATCATTCATTCCCGGCTGCCACGTGGTGATTGTCACTACTGGGCTTGTTTGGGACCAAAAAGGGCAAACCCATTCCACACTCAACACTCATATGGAGAATGTGGACCTGCTCATTAGCGAAGAGGCCCAGCAGGACATGGACCTCAAATCTGCCTTTGCGCCAACAGTCCCCCGACAACCCTTCTTTTCGATTACTACTTGGTGATCCCAAACAGAGCCCTGGTGGAGTAGCTGATGGACAGAGAGCCCATCGCACGCTCCTACTCAAAGCTCCCATTGGGCTGCGAGCCCCCACCACCTGGTATATGCCGCATGAAATACCTGGCGTCTTTCACAAGCTCCTCCGACACGGCCGAGGCTTTGGCCTTAGTGACCTAGAGGAAACGGCTAAAGTAGCGGGCCACAGGCCCCTAGGGAGAAGTTGGTTTCGCCCGGAGAAGGTCCAAGCCACATCCTCTTTCGCTTGCCAGTTACAATCCACCTACAAAGACCTCTCCAGAGTAGACCTGGATCTCCCGGAAGGACTGCTGGTGGGGCTAGGCTATGCAGCCACCAGCCCAGACAGCCCGTTTGACTTTCGACAAGCGCAAACTGCGGCTGAGAGATCGGGAGTGGCAGGCCCACACTGCTGGAGCTTGATGCTGCCAACGAGTGCAAGAGTTGCCCAAGAAGTGTATGAGCCGTTAATAGGAATTCAGTACCCCATGTTGTGCAGCCGAATGGGAGATACTTGGCAAATCGGTACCACCTCAATCCGAGAGGATCAGAGGATTGCCACAGGCCTACGCTTTGTCCACTGGTGCCATACTTCGCCCAAGCTGCAGGCACGGCAAAACCCAAACAACGACCCAACGGTAAGAGTGTATCAACACCTCGAGGACCAACTCGCCAAAGCAGGCTCTGACACGGAAGACATTTTGGCCCTCACAACCACTCGTGAAGGGGCCACGAACCTACGCAACTATTTCTCCATTGCTGAGAAGAATGGCGAATGCAGAGACGGCAGTCAAGGTGGCAGGCGCCACGGCTAAGCACTGCATCGTCATTCATGGTGTGTCAACATTCCTCAGTGGTGAAGGACGCCACCTAGACTACGACCAGGAATGCTTCACACGAGCGAACGTGGCATACAGCCGAGCCACTGATCTTACCATCTTGGCATGCCCATTGAACATGCAAGGAATGCCGGGGGCCCTGCAAGTCTTAGCCGCCCTCCTGCATGGTGTCCAAACAATATATACCTATGACAGCAATGAAGAGCCTACGGTCTGTGGCTCGTTGGACCTTCGAGTCACTCAGGTTGCGCAAGCCACGACATTCTTTCAACAGGCACTTCTGCCCCATCCAATGTGGCGCGGCCCTCTGCCGGTCTGTCTTGCAGAACATCATCACGGCAAGGTGAGGCGCTTACGCCTCGTCTTGGCCACGATTACGCATTTGACCAAAGCGGAAATTACCAGCCTCGTAGAAGGGCCCTACCTGCCTGGTGGTACGGTTTTGCATGACCTGGTGTATGGTTACGCAGTTGATGCGTCGCTCGAGCCTGAGTGGTTAGTCATCACGGATGGGCAGCAGCCAGGAAGTTGGCGACTCCTCCACAACAGCTCTGGCCCAGGGCAACGCTGTAGCGTGGGCAGCTCCCTTCGCTATCAACCAACGCCAAGCGCGCGTGAGCAGCGCAGTGCGCAAGATTATACCTTTGAAGCACTGCACCGGGTTTACTTCTACGACGCAGCCAGTCCTTGATGAACCTGAATCTGACCTTGTCCTTCCACCGAACCCAGGCCTTTTAGAGCATGGCTGTTACTGGCCTCGGCCGAACCAGACACCTGAGGTCCTCTCTATCTCTGACCGTGACCCAGACAACGAGGAACAAGCGATGCGAGAGGGAGAATCGCCGACCTCCCTTGCGGTGACAGATGCGGATATGGCTGAAGAAGATGCCAATGAAGCAGTCTCAATCCACAGCTCCTCCTCCAAGTCGCCCACCATTCCGAGCACAGAGCACCCGGAGGAAGCCGACGCGCACATGGCAGATGATGCTAGTGCTACCACCTCCTCTGTAGAAGAAGAGGGTGATTGCCTTAGCAATCGTCCGGCCTTTCCTGATGCATGTCCCACAAGTGATGAAATGCTGGACGCAGAAGATGATGCAGGAAGCGTGCTACCGACAGTACCACCACAGGACGTGGACCCCCCAAATAGCAGCCCCACATCACAATCATCTGAGTCCCCAATCAAAAGAAGACCGGGGTCCAAGGCCAGTGCCGGGCGAGCTCAATCCAAGAAGTTACGGAAATCTCCTGCTCCACCATCCAGGCAGTTACTCGGCAGCATTCCTGAACATGAGCAACCACCGGCCACACTAGCAGACTTGGCCAGTCAGAATGCTCAAAATCCGGTAGCCCCTGCTGGCAGGAATCCTACGACACCACCTGGCCGCCCTGAATCGATGCAAGAGTGCCCACACACGATGACTGAAATCGACATTGCCGGTGATCAAGAGAATACAGAGCGTGGAGGCACGGCCGACACCGATCTCCAGTTGGAATCCGAGCAGAGAGCCATGCAGGTCCTATACGACTATCAATCTGCGGCTCGAACGGCCAGCGAAACAGCCAGGCACAGGGTGCCGCTCCCTGCATTACAGACCTATGGTGACCTTCCCAGGGAATGGCCGATGGCGAGACTTGCTATCTCCAGCAAGCAAATCAATCGCCTTGTCCGTACGTTCCTCTGGAGGAGGGTGACAGAACAAGCACTCCATGGCTCCTCCTTTGTGAACATTCCGGATGAAATCAATCAGGCCTATATGGGGGATCTCCTCCGTATAAGTGAAGCCTTTGCTGCTCCCCTATCCAACCTCTTTGCTTTTGTGAAGAGTGGACATCCAGCATGTCCCTTCATCGCTCACAAACAGCTCGCCCTCTATGCAAACCCCCGATTCTGGCAATACGGCCTCCTGGCCTTCATTGCACGGCGCTGTTCCTTTGATAATCAACATAGACACCAGGATCCAGGACCAGCAAAAGTAGAGGAAGGAAAATCACAGACGACGAAGGAAAAAGACGTTGATGCCCTCACCTTTATGCGCACTGTCCTCATGTCCTTTGTTAGGGGAATGGAGTATGGGGAACAGACATTGCCCACCAATGACCTCTTTATCTATCTACCAGTACAAATACTGCCTGACCTGGTGGTAGCCATGGAGCGACAGGGCTACACGCCTGCGGAAGTGAAAGGGGGTTATGGATATCGGCCAAAAGAAGAGGATGCTGAGGACAACCCCTTGCTCGTGGTGGGAGTGCACGCCAAAGATATTGTTTATGACCGGTACCCCCGAATGCCGGACACGTCCTGGGCAGAAAGAGCCTACTCTAGTGGTGCCCTTGACCCGTCTTTGGGACAAGCTTTCTCGTTTCCCTCCCTCCTACAGTTGAGGCTGCGCATCGAAGTCCCATTGTGGCGAGACCTGACTACTGCCAAACACCCCAATGTAGACCTGTCTGCAGAAGAAGACTCTGACTCTGACGCTACAGGGTCAGCTGAACGGTCGCCTATACTTGCTCTCCCTGTGCCAGTGGGGCTTGCTGAACCACCAGAGGTTGGCACTGAAGAGGCCACGGAGGATGAGGGCATGAGGGCTGAACCCAACTACACCTTTGCCAAGGGATATGGCCGCTTCGGCATAGGCTATACCCGATTAGCAACTGCGCTTGGCAACTTTGAACAAGGGAGCATTGATGCAGAAACTGCTGTCGTGGCTCAGTGGCTGACCTCCGGGCTCCGTGTTGCCATGGCCCGCACAGGATGGCACCTGCTGTCTCCCCGCCTGATGCTGACCAAAGTCCCTGGTAGCGTCCTCAGCGACTACTACCACAAAGGATATCCTCTCACTCCGAAAATGGCAGATCGCCCATACACACAATTCTATACCAAAGAACGATGGGACCAGCTTTGTGTATGGCTCACTGGGAACCCCACTTTCAGGCTTCAACTTGTGGCCCACAAGCAGGCGCTTCAAGACCACATGGGCTATAGTCAAGAAGCCACTGACCCAAGTAACAAAGCTCGCCGAACTGTCCCCCCGCCAGAATCGGGAAGCTCCTCGTCGGCAACGTGGCCTCCCTGGCACAGTAGGCCCTCCCCACCGCCTTCGCCCTATGGGTGGTCCTATGGTTGGTGGCAGTAAGGTAGTTGGCAGTAGGACCTATCCCGATCAACAAACGTCTTCGAGTTGCTTGATCATTTCCAAGGGGTGGGTGGCCTTAGCCACCCTCCTACTTGTGGCCTAATTGTCATAACAGGGTTCGCAAAGATTATCTCTTCGGTGTCTCTGTGCTTTGGCTCAAACAAACATAGCAAGCACGTGCGAGCTACCGCCTACGCGACAATGCCGACTCCCCAAGACCGTTATGAGATCAACCTCGAGTTGGTTACCATAGCTGGTACGGTATATGCAATGCAAACAGACCTCTCCCACTATGAAGATGTAGCAGAGCTTGAAGATGACATTCTCTGCTTTCTGCCGACAGTCTCTGAGTTGGATGTCTTTGGCTGTGAACTGGAGTTGCTCAACCTCCAAAATCAGCAACCCCTGCCAGAAGCATTCCGCACTGTGCTCCTGCAACGACCGCAGCTCCAAATTGTCGTCCGTCCCTGCATGGTAGATGGGCATTCCATCTGGCAGTTCCAGGATGACGGCAAGGAGAGCTACCCCAAGGCTGTTCGCGTCCCGCCCAACCCGAGGGGAGCTGTTCCCGACAGAGCATTTTATGCTGCACCTTCACTTCGGCATGTAGAAGTGACAACTGGCGTTCGACATGTCGGAGCTGCGGCTTGGCAGGCGTGTCAGCAACTACAAATTGTCAAACTCCCGCCCTCGGTCATAAGTCTGGCAGAAGGGGCTTTCCTAGGGTGCTATGTGCTGCGAGAGGTCGTCGCCCCGGGGTGTATCCGATACGGTCCCAGGGTGTTTGCAGAGTGCTGCTCCCTAAGTCGAGTTGGGGCCAGTCATGGGACAGAGGACAACAGTGTCCTTGCACCAGGGGCACAATTAGGTAAGTATGCCTTCGAGAGTTGCCTCACACTTACCACCATCACCTTTGACATGGATCATACTAGTCAACCTCGAGGACTGCCTGAAGGGGCGTTCTGCGGTGCATGCATTGAACAGCTCTGCCTGCCGAGTGACTTCCACAATATCGGGCCGCGTGCCTGTGAAAATTGTAAAAGCCTAGTGGAGGTCAATCTCATGGACACAGAGATCACAGCCCTCCCTTCTTCCACATTTGCCCACTGTGTCGCTTTAAACAACATATGGCTCCCGCCACGACTCACGCTAATAGGCAAAGAAGTCTTTCTGAATTGTGTGGCACTGCAAGAAGTTGTCATCCCGACGGAGCTCAGGGATATAGGCAACCGTGCATTTTGTGGGTGTGAGCAGCTGCAATGTTTCACCCCCCTGGACTGGGGTGACATTGAACAGTGGATACAAGCAGAGCACAATGCCTTTTTCATGTGTGACAAGTTTGAAAAACCCCAGTGGGTTGAGCTGCTCCCTGCAGAAGGGCCTGATTCAGATGCCTTTGACGAGGAACTCACCCACGAATATTGCCAATATCATGCCAGCCCATGGTAGACTCTAGGGGGGTGCCTTAGCATCTGTCTGCAGTTTCGAAAGCCTTGGGAGCAGCCCACGCGCAGCCCCAGACACCTTTGGCTCAAACAATCATTGCAAATAGCCTGTCGCACATGGAATTTGATGATTCATCCATGATTAGCACCCCTCCTGAAAAGGAGCTGGTCATGGAATACTCCCTGCTGCTGACTACGCTTTCGGGAGAGACTTTCCAGGTCTCTCTCAGTGTTGCAAAGTTTGACCGCTTTGAAGATCTAGAAGAGCAGGTTATGGACTATCTTGTTTCTGTTACTGATCTCAAAGGTTTTGGGTGCTGCATTGACTTTTTGCAAACTGCCACACAGACTTACCTAGAGGACCCAATCTGGGACAAGCTACAGCAAGGAATGGAATACACTATCGTTTTTCGCAACTGTAGTGTTATCCTGCCATCTCAGGCAGAACTTGAGGACTGCCCTATCCATCACATTCCGCTAGCAGTTCATGTTCCCATGAACCCAGAGAGAAGTGTCTCAGAAGGGGCCTTTGCAGGAGTTCCACGCTTGAGACATGTCAGTGTAGAGCCAGGTATCAGGTTCATTAAGGCAGAGGCTTGGCAAAACTGTCGGCAGCTCCGCATCGTTAAACTGCCTGCCACAGTAGTAGGCATTTCCGATAATGTCTTCCGCGATTGCAAACTACTGAACAGCGTCGCGGCTCCGGGTTGCCTAGACTTTGGGTATAAAGCCTTTGCGGAATGTTGTTCCTTGCAATGGGTGTATGCATCGGAAGGAATTGCAAATGTGTTCAATAGCGAAGCCAAGCTAGGGCAATACCTCTTTCAAGGCTGTATCAATCTTGCTGAGGTTACCTTAAGTGAGCTTCCATCTCCCCGAGAGTCAGTACTGCAAGCTAGGGTCAGTGAGTTAACGCCGGGCTGCCTCAGCTCCACAGGAATCACTGCACTTGCTCTCCCAATGCATTTTGTAACTCTCGGAGCGCATGCATGCGACAGTTGCCGACTACTTAAGAATATAGACCTTTGTAACACCCAGGTTGAGGAAACTCCGGAATTCGCCTTTGTGCACTGTACTAGTCTCAAAGAAGTCCTTCTTCCGATAACCCTCCACACAATCCGAGTCAAAGCTTTCATGAACTGTGCTGCTCTCGTGGAGCTTGCCATTCCGCCCTCGCTGAGGTACATAGGAAGTAGGGCCTTCCTAGATTGCACTGTCTTTAGTAGGCTTGTCAAGATGCCAGGAAGGCATAAATGGCGAGGAGTCTACGCAGAAGAGAATGCTTTCGCCATTTGTCCTGCTATGCGATGGCCACCTTGGCTGCACATGATCCCAGACATGGGGTACACCCCTGGTCTAGGATGAAAACAAGACGTTTTTCTTGGTTGCAGCGAGCGCTGCATCGTAGATACTCGTCAAGAGTCTGGGCACGCGCCTTAGCGTGGGTCCAAGGCAGGTCAACGATCATGACAGGGCAAATTCCAGAAGGGAGCGGAGAAACATCGCAATTGTACCCTTGTATAGAAAGTTCTACTCAAGAGTACCAGGGCGAGGCTAGGGGCAAGCAAATGACAAACGACAATAAACCGCACATTGCCAAAAACCAGTGTCCCTGAACAAACTGGATAACCCATCTAGTCCAGGCCAGGGAATGTCGACTGATGCCAGTTGTCGCAGGGAAGTGCGTAGGATGTTCTACTCAAGAGTATCATGGCGAGACCAGGGACAAGCAAACGACAATAAACTGCACGTCGCCAAAGACCAGTGTTCCTGAACAAACAGGATAACCCGCCTAGTCCAGGCAATGCTAAGGAATGTCGACAGATGCCAGTTGTCACAGGGAAGAAAAAGGGCTAGACCAGATAGAGCCGGTGAACCTGTGACTGGAATGGGGGACAAGCTGACTGACAACAGAGGGCGGCAAGCAAGATGCACAAGCACTGACCAACCTTTTCGCCATTCGAACTGCTGTGAGCCTATAGGAGTGAGAGCCTTAGCTCTTCGTTCCTAACAGGCGGGTGGTAGAGAGTGGCAATGGCGGATGCCCAGGGGGAACCTTAGTTCCCTTTGTTGATGTCCGACATTTCCAATTTTGTACAAAGAAGTACAGATACCAAGCTAGGATTGTCCAAAGTTTCACCTGTTTCACCTGTTTCACACGGGCCTTGCATGCAGCCGATTAACTTTTGCTACGGTGCTGCGCTTCGTAAACCTGGAAGACACTCCACTCTGTTTGCTGTTTGGTACCTGTGGGTACCAACCAGTGCTGCGCGGACCTCCCTTCGGGGGGGGTCTCTTCGCACCATCACCTGCTAGCTTTCGTCGATTATGGCCGCCGCCCATTGATTGTTGATTGGTAGCATGCCACCTGGCTTGTAAGTGCAACCGGTTGAACGGGTTGTGCCACAAGAAAGGTCTTTTCCACGGCATGCTGCACAGCTACGCCATCCCACTTGTCAGGGATGCAATCGACGTTGAAGCATTGCGATACCTCGTTGTTGAGTGGAGAATTGCATTGTGACCATGATTTTGCCGCACTGGAGTGTGGCCGTTGGTCACTCATAATGGTGAAGTGAAGTCCTTTTGAAGCCTTTTTGCGACTTTGCTTGAGCACAAACCTGCGCCGATATGCTTTTCGTTCGTTAATTCAGGCCCCTTTCTAGACACTCTTTCTCGTCTCACATGTTTCACCTTGCACAGAGGAAAGACTACAAGATGGTGGAGACTCGGCCTGTGGGCCCTGGGTTGTGGTGTTTTGTTTGTTTGGTGTGGTGTTGGGTTTCTCTGTTCCTTTCTCCACCATCTGACTGTTCTTCCCTCCCTTCAACGATGACCTGGGCACCATGCCCACACGGCGTCCGTACTCGTGGAAAAAAAACACTCCCAAGATGGTAGATCGCCCATACAACCAATGTGGCCCACATCTCTCTCCGAAGCTCGATGGGATCAGCTCTGAAAATTGGCTCACTGGGAACTCTGAGTTTAGAATTCAACTCGCGGGCCACAAGCGGGCGCTTAGGGACCACATGGGCCACAGTCAGGAAGCCTCCGACCCAAGTGCTAAAGCTCGCGGTACTGTCTCTCCTCCAGGAGCGGGAAGCTCCTCGTCTGCAGCAGGGTCTTCCTGGCACAGTAGGCCTCCCCCATCGTCTTCGCCCTATGGGTGGTCTTATGGGTGGTGGCAGTAGGGCAGTCGCCAGTAGGAGTCCTCCCACACAGCAACCGTTGCGCTCGACCTTCTCCATGAGATGGATGGTCTTAGGCCACCCTCTTTCTTGTGGCTTAATTGCCATCATGTTTTTCGCAATGGCTACATATCCGATATCTCAGTTGTTTGGCTCAAGCAAATCGAGCAAACACTCGAACTACCGCCTTCGCGACAATGCCGCCCCACCAAGACCGTTATGAAGTCAGCCTCGAGTTGGTTACAACAGCAGGCACGGAATATGCAATGCAAGCAGACCTCTCCCATTGTGAGAATGTAGCAGAGCTGGAAGACGACATTCTTTGCTTTCTGCCGACAGTCTCCGACTTAGAGGTCTTCGGCTGTGAATTGGAATTGCTCGATCTTCACACGCAGCAACCTCTGACAGAGGCATTCCACACGGTGCTCCTGCAACGACTGCAGCTGTAAATTGTAGTTCGCCCCTGCATGGTGGACGGACATTCCATCTGGCAGAGCCATGCAGGCCCCATACGACTCTCAAAATGCGGCTCGAACGGCCAGAGAAACTGCCAGGCAAAGGGTGCCGCTCCCCGCGTTACAGATCCAAAGTGACCTGCCCAGGGAATGGCCCATGGCGAGACTGGCTATCTCCAGCAAGCAAATTAATCGCCTCGTCCGTACATTCCTCTGGAGGAGGGTTGCAGAACAAGCACTCCGAGGCTCCTCCTTTGTTAACATTATAGATGAAATCAACCAGGCCTTTATAGGGGACCTTCTCCGCATAAGTGAAGCCTTTGCTGCTCCCCTGTCCAACCTTTTCGCCTTTGTGAAGAGTGGGCATCCAGCATGTCCCTTCATCACTCATAAACAGCTCGCCCTCTATGCAAACCCCCGATTCTGGCAGTATGGTCTCCTCGCTTTCATCGCAAGGTGCTGTTCCTTTGACAATCAACACAGGCATCAGGGCCCAGGAACAGCACAGTCAGAGGAAGGAAAATCACAGACGACAAAGGAAAAAGATGTCGATGCCCTCACCTTTATGCGCACTGTCATCATGTCCTTTGTTAGGGGAATGGAGCATGGGGAACAGACGCTACCCACCAATGACCTCTTTGTCTACCTGCCAGTACAAATCCTGCCTGACCTGGTCGTAGCCATGGAGCGGCAGGGCTTCACGCCCGCGGAAGTGAAGGGGGGCTATGGTTACCGGCCAAAAGAAGAGGATGCTGAGGATAACCCCTTGCTCGTAGTGGGAGTGCACACTAAAGACATTGTTTACGACCTGCACCCCCGAATGCCGGATACTTCCTGGGCAGAAAGAGCCAACTTTAGTGGCGCCCTTGACCCGTCTTTGGGACAAGCGTTCTCGTTTCCCTCCCTTCTGCAACTGAGGCTGCGCATCGAAGTCCCCTTGTGGAGAGACCTGACAACTGCCAAACACCCCACTGCGGACTTGCCTGCAGAAGAAGACTCTGCCTCTGATGCTACCGGGTCAGCTGAACGGTCGCCTAGACTTGCTCTCCCTGTGCCAGTGGGGCTTGCTGAACCACCAGAAATTGGCACTGAAGAGGCCACAGAGGACGAGGACACGGCGGCTGAACCCAACTATGCCTTTGCCAAGGGATATGGACGGTTCGGCATAGGTTATATTCGATTAGCAACGGCGCTCGGCAATTTCGAGCAAGGGGACATCGAAGCAGAAAGTGCTGTAGTAGCTCAGTGGCTGACCTCCGGGCTACGGGTTGCCATGTCCCGCACAGGGTGGCATCTGCTGTCTCCCCGCTTGATGCTGACCAAAGTCCCTGGTGGTGTCCTCAGTGACTACTACCACCATGGATATCCCTTCACTCCGAGGATGGCAGATCGCCCATACAACCAATATGGCTCACATCTCTATACCGAAGAACGATGGGATCAGCTCTGTGCATGGCTCACTGGGAACCCCAACTTTAGATTTCAATTCGCGGACCACAAGCAGGCGCTTCGGGACCACATGGGCTACAGTCAAGAAGCCTCCGACCCAAGTAACAAAGCTCGCCGGACTGTCCCCCCGCCAGGATCGGGAAGCTCCTCGTCGGCAGCATGGTCTTCCTGGCACAGTAGGCCCCCCCCATCGCCCTCGCCCTATGGGTGGTCCTATGGTTGGTGGCAGTAAGGTAGTCGGCAGTAGGGGTCCTCCCACACAGCAACCGTCTCCGCGTCGCTCGCTCCTCTCCAAGAGGTGGGTGGCCTTAGCCACCCTCCTTCTTGTGGCCTAATTGTCATCATATGGCTATATTTTCGGTGTCTCAGTAGTTTGGCTCAAGCAAACTGAGCAAACACGCTCGAACTACCGCCTACGCGACAATCCCGGCTCATCAAGAGTTATGAGATCAACCTCGAGTTTGTTACCATAGCAGGTACGGTATATGCAATGCAGGCAGACCTCTCCCATTATGAGGATGTGGCAGAGCTTGAAGATGACATTCTTTGCTTTCTGCCGACAGTCTCTGATTTAGATGTCTTCGGCTGTGAACTGGAGTTGCTCAACCTTCACACGCAGCAACCCCTGCCAGAGGCATTTCGCACTGTGCTCATGCAACGACCGCAGCTTCAAATTGTAGTTCGTCCCTGCATGGTAGATGGGCATTCCGTCTGGCAGTTCCAGGACGACGGCAAGGAAAGCTACCCCAAAGCTGTTCGTGTCCCGGCCAACCCGCGAGGGGAAATTGCCGACAGAGCATTTTATGCTGCACCTTCGCTCCGGCACGTAGAAGTGGCAAATGGCATTCAACATGTAGGAATTGCGGCCTGGCAGACGTGTCAGCAACTACAAATTGTCAAGCTTCCACCCTCGGTCATAAGTCTGGCGGAAGGGACTTTCCAAGGGTGCTATGTGCTGCGAGAGGTGGCCGCTCCGGGGTGTGTCCAATACGGTTCAAGGGTGTTTGCGGAGTGCTGCTCCCTAGGTCGAGTTGGGGCCAGTCATGAAACAGAGGACAGCAACGTCCTGGCACCAGGGGCACAGCTAGGCAAATATGCTTTCGAGAGTTGCCTCACGCTTACAACCATCACCTTTGACATGGACCATACTAACAAACCTCGAGCGCTGCCAGAAGGGGCATTCTGCGGCGCAGGCATTGAACAGCTCTACTTACCGAGTGACTTCCACAATATCGGGCCGAGGGCCTGTGAGAATTGCAAAAGCCTTGTGGAGGTCAACCTCATGGGCACAGAGATCACAGCCCTACTCTCTTCCACATTTGCCCACGGTGTAGCCTTAAACTGTATATGGCTCCCGCCACGACTCACACAAATTGGCAAAGAAGCTTTCCTTAATTGTGTGGTACTGCAAGAAGTTGTCATCCCGACGGAGCTCAGTGATATAGGCAACCGTGCATTCTGTGGGTGTGAGCAACTGCAGCGATTTACCCCCCTGGATTGGGGTGACATTGAACAGTGGGTGCAGGCAGAGCATAATGCCTTCTTTATGTGTGACAAGTTTGAAAAACCCCAGTGGGTGGAGCTGCTCCCTGCGGAAGGACCCGATTCGGATGCTTTTGACGAGGAACTCTACCACGAATACTCCAACTATCATGCCAGTCCATGAGAGACTCTAGGTGGGTGCCTTAGCATCTGTCTTCAGGATCCCTGGCCTTGGGAACAGCCCACAAGCATAGACACCTTTGGCTCAAACAATCATTGCAAATAGCCTGTCGCACATGGAGCTTGACGATTCATCCATGATTAGCACTCCCCCTGAAAAGGAGCCGGTCATGGAATGCTCCCTGATGCTGACCACGCTTTCGGGAGAGACTTTTCATGTCTCTCTCAGTGTTGCAAAGTTTGACCGCTTTGAGGATCTAGAAGACCAGGTTATGGACTATCTTGTTTCTGTTACTGACCTCAAAGTATTTGGGTGCTTCATTGACTTTTTACAAACTGCCACACAGACTTACCTAGAGGACCCAATCTGGGACAAGCTGCAGCAAGGCATGGCATACACCATTGTCTTTCGGAACTGCAGTGTTATCCTGCCATCTCAAGAACAACTTGAGGATTGCCCTATCCATCACATTCCGCTAGCAGTTCATGTTCCCATGAACCCAGAAGAAATTGTCCCAGAAGGGGCCTTTGCAGGGGTTCCACGCCTGAGACACGTCAGTGTAGAGCCAGGCATCAGGCTCATTGGAGCAGAGGCTTGGCAAAACTGCCGACAGCTCCGCATAGTCAAACTGCCGGCCACGGTTGTAGGCATTTCCGATAATGTCTTCCGTGACTGCAAACTACTAAACAGCGTCTTGGCTCCGGGCTGTCGAGATTTTGGGTATAAAGCCTTTGCGGAATGTTGTTCCTTGCAATGGGTGTATGCATCGGAAGGGGTTGCAAATATGTTCAATAGCGAAACCAAGTTTGGGCAATACCTCTTTCAAGGGTGTATTAACCTTGCTGAGTTTACCTTAAGTGAGCCTCCATCCCCCCGAGGGTCAGCACTGCAAGCTAGGACCGGGGAGTTAACACCGGGCTGTCTTAGCTCTACGGGAATCACCGCACTTGCTCTCACAAAGCATTTTGTAGCTATCGGAGCGCATGCACGCGACAGTTGCCGACTGCTGAAGAGTGTAGACCTTTGCAACACCAATGTTGAGGAAATTCCGGAATTCGCCTTTGTGCACTGCACTAGTCTCAGAGAAGTCCTCCTTCCGACAACTCTCCATACAATCCGAGTCAAAGCCTTCATGAACTG
>CAXAMN010016891.1:337013-351847 GCA_963970005.1 Durusdinium trenchii
CCGTGAGCTTAGCTTCTCAAGGGATGTCCTTAGACATCCTTTGAGACTTCGACCAGTTACGCATACTCAAGTGGTGTCCTTAGACACTGCTTCGAGCTTCGTAGTAAGTACTACCTTTCGAAGGGGGTGTCCTTAGACATTACCTTCAGTTGCGCTCTTGATTCCCTTCTTTGTCTTGGCTGGTTTTCGTCATGTCTTTCAAGGAAGTCTCTTGCACGATTTCGCAGTTTATCTATAATGATATTCTGGAATCCTTTGAGACTAAGGGAATTTTTGCGCAGCTCCATGGACCTTCTCTGGCTGTTTCACCACGAATTTTGTTTCTGTGTCGTTTTCCTAGCATGGTCAATACGGAAAGATTCAGCCGCAACCTTTTTGTAGTTGGAGAAGATGAGTTTCAGAACATCTATGTCGCTGTCTCTGGCAAGCACCCGTTCGACATTTCTATTTTGTTTTCGTCCCTGTCTCTCTTGTTTTACGATTGGTATCTGATTGTCAGAATACGCTTTCGGAAATTTTTGTCCATGCTGGGTTTTCCTCTTGCAGTGTCCTTAGCCACTGCCTCAGGACCAAAGACCCTCTTACTGCATTTGTCTCTTGCCGAGCTACCCAGATATAGTCCAAGCATTTCGTGTCAGCTTAGCCTCGTCTTGTCCTGCCTGAGCGGCATGTCAATGAAAGAAACCGTCTGTGCTCTTTTGCAATCTGTTTATAAGCTGGACAACCCATGCCGTGACACTTAAGACATTTTAAGTTTTGTCTTGCCAAGGCCGAGGCCTTCCCTTTAGAGATCTAGCGTCCCAACGAGCCCAAGGCAGACAGTTGCAGGGCATGATTTGCAAGATTTCCTTCTTAGTGCATGCAGTACTCAAGGTTTTCCTGTTTGCTGGTGGGGAGGCTGCAGGAAAACTAAACCACCAATACTGTGACTCAAAACTTTTTATCTTGCAAGCTACAGGCGCAATATGTCGTCTCCTGCTGGTCACATGCAGCCACGAAATTCGGCCGTGCAAATGATTTCTCGTTCCATCAATCTCTATTCTTTTTGGTTCATTTGGCGATGAAAGGTCTCATTGAAACGCCTGGCCTGCCCAAAGCAGACTGCCGCAGAGGACTCGCAAGACTCTATCTTTTGAGCGTGCTGTACCTAAGCTATTCCTGTTTGCTGGTGGGGGGGCTACAGAAAAACAGGACAACCCATGCCGTGACATTTAAGTTTTGTCTTGCAAAGGCCTTTCCTTTAGAGGCCTAGAGTCTCAGTGAGCCTAAGGCAGACTGTTGCAGAGCATTATCCAGAAGCACTGATCTGCCGTTCTATTAATCTTGACGCTTTCGTTTTTGAATAATTGGAGATGAAGGGTCCCCAGCCGCAAAATTCGGCCGTGGAAACGTACTTTCACCAGCCATCCAGAAGCGCAGTTTTGCCGTTCCATCAAACTAAGAGCTTTCGCTTTTGTTTTATTGGGAATGAATCTGACGCCTGCCACAGGGGATCCAGACATCTGAAACCTTTCGCCCTGAGCTGCGGCAAAGGCAGTGTTGACAAAGCAAGTGCAGACTTCTCAACTGCAACTTCGCTCCTTAAGGGCCAAGGCAAAAGGGAGCGTCCAAATAGACCTACCAACTTGGACTTCCGAGAAGCGCAGGGCCTCTGTACATTCGACCCTTCGCACGCCAAGGCGCCAGTCAGCGCCTACCTCGACCTACCCACTTGGACCTCCGAGAGGCGCAGGGCCTCTGTAAATTCGACCCTTCGTACGCCAAGGCGCCAGGGAGCGCCTACTTCGACCTACCCACTTGGACTAGGCACAGGGCCTCTGTAAATTCGACCTTTCGTACGCCAAGGTGCCAGGGAGCGCCAACTTAGACTTCCGAGAGGCACAAGGCCTCTGTAAATTCGACCCTTCGTACGCCAAGGCGCCAGGGAGCGCCTACTTCGACCTACCCACTTGGACTAGGCACAGGGCCTCTGAAAATTCAACCTTTCGTACGCCAAGGTGCCAGGGAGTGCTTACTTGGACCTGCCAACTTAGACCTCCGAGAGGCGCAGGGCCTCTGTAAATTCGACCCTTCGCACGCCAAGGCGTCCATCCAAGAGGCGCAAGGCCTCTGTAAATTCGACCCTTCGCGCGCCAAGGCGTCAAGAAGCGCCTACTTCGACCTACCCATGTTGACCTCTAAGAGGCGCAGGGCCTCTGTAAATTCGACTCTTCGCACGCCATGGCACCAAGGAGCGCCAACTTCAACCTACCTACTGGACCTCCGAGAGGCGCAGGGCCTCTGAAGTTTCACCAGCCAACTAGAAGCACAGTTGCCGTCCCATAGGCTGTCGTTTTTGTTTATTGGGGAATGAAGGATGTCAGTGAAATGCTTGGCCTGCCCAAGGCGGCCAGCCACAGGGTATGATCTGCATGACTCTGTCCTTCGCGCGCGCTGTCCTTATAAGCTATTCCTGTCTGCTAGAGGGGGAGCTGCAGGAAAACAGGACAACCCATGCCGTGCCACCTAAGTTTTGTCTTGCAAAGCCCTTTCCTTCAGAGACCTCGAGTCCTAGAGAGCCTAAAGCTGACTGTTGTAGAGTATGATTGGCAAGGCTCCCTTCTTTGAGGATGCAGTGCTCAAGTTGTTCCTGTTTGTTGGTAGGGAGGCTTCAGGAAAACTAAACCACCAATACTGTGACTCAACTTTATTATTTCTCTATTCATTTGTCTTGCAAGCTGCAGGCGCAAATTTCGTCTATTGCCGGTCACATGCAGCCGCGAAGTTTGGTCGTGGCAATGTATATTCATCGGCTAATAGCCTTAAGTCCTTTCGTTCATCGCCTTGTGCCTTGGAGATTATCCTAAGTGTTGTCTCGAGTGTCGTTTTGCCGTTTTTGTCTACAGTCCGCAGTCTGCCCTTTCAAAGAGGTGACCTCAGTCACTGTCCACAGTACGCCTGGCCATTCCTGTCTACTGGTGGGGGGGCAGCAGGAAAACTGGACAACTCATGCCGTTAAGCTGAAGCTGTGTCTTGCAAAGACCAAGGCCTTTCCTTCAGAGATCTTGAGTCTTAGCGAACCTAAAGCAGACTGTTGAAGGGTATGATTTGCAAGACTCCCTTCTTCGAGTATGCAGTACTCATGTTTTACCTGTTGGTTTGCAGGGAGGCTGCAAGAAATCTAAGCCACCAACACTGTGACTCACAGGTTGTTGTCTTGTAAGCTACGGGCGTAATTTGTCGTCTCCTGCTAAACTAATGCAGCCGCGAACTTGGGTTGTAGACACGTACATTTATCAGCCATCCAGAAGCACAGATTTGCCGTCCCATCAATCTAAGTGCATTCGTGTTTGTTTCAGTAAGGATGAAGGGTATCGACCAAAAGGCTTTCGTCTTTGTCTATCAGGGAATGAAGGACATGCCGTGACACTTGAGTTTTGTCTTGCAGAGGCCTCTCCTTTAGAGACCTAGAGTCCCAGTGACCTAAAGCAGACTGTTGCAGAGCATGATTGGCAAGGCTCCCTTCTTTGAGTATGCAGTACTCAAGTTGTTCAGAAGTATAGGCTTGCCGTCTTATCAACCTAAACGAATTGGTAAATATAAAGAGTGTGTTGCTCCAATTGAGCAGACAAACAGGAGGAGCATTTCTCAGTTTCAGCCCAATGAACTGCACGCTCTACGCATCGTTTAACTCCAGGAGGTGTAAGTAATGCAAGGTTTAGGAAGAGAACCATGGCATGCTTCACGCTTCCTGTGTTCATACCAGGATCTGGTGGCCAACTTCCAATGTCTAAATCCCTTATGTCGAAGCCCTTGAGGCCACTCATTCCTGATAGATTGGCTTCAGCAGTGGAGGGGAAAAGTATCGATGAGACTGCAAGTAATAGAACAGACTCAGGGTTAACGTATTGAAGTAGATGATTTTGGCATGGATGCTAAGGTTAGCTCTACAATTTCGCATGCTGTCTCCACCGGAGCACGTGCGTTTGTTGTCGTACCTCTTATGATCTACGCGATTATTCATTCCAGGAGGTGTAAACAATGCATGGATTAGGGAGGGCCCTGTCATGCTTAGCGCTTCCTGGTTCATACCAGGATCTTGTGGCCAACTTCCAATGTCGAGAAGGACGTGATCGGGGAATCACTGATGCCTCCATTGGTGGCCATGACTTTCAACAAATTGCCTGCCAACAGTGTCTAAACCCTTCGCTGCAAGTGAGCTAGGTGAGAACCTCAGTTTCGTCTGGGGGAGTCTGCGCTCAGCCAATCTTGGCGCAAAGTACCATGCTAGGGAATATTTCGGTTTCACCTGTTTCACCAGGTCCATGCAGGTCTGTAGGTTGCCTGCAGCTACGTTTGTTTGCAATGTCCACCACCTCCGTGCCCTTGACCGGCCACAGTCGCCTTTGCTAGTGCACGGACATGGCCTGAGCTCATCAGAGCCATATCGTAAATGTCAAGTAGCAAGTGCGCCACACCAAAGCAATCCGACTGCCCTCTCCAAAGGAGAGAAGTGTTAGCCAGGTGTCGTCACTGCTCAGAGACCAACATGCCCACATTTGTACAACAGGCTGCACGCAGCTGCAACAACTCTGCCTTTCCCGCAATTTGAGGATCATAGAGCAAGAAGCCTTTCCTAAGTGTACCTCGCTACAGGAGGTCTCCATCCCACCATCCCTGCTTTATATTGCGCGACGTGCTTTTGCAGGTTGCACGCAACTTCGAGCAATACGCAAGCAAGGAAAAAGTAAAACATGGCGAGGGACATATGCCCGACCCAATGCCTTTGACAAATGTGAGCAACTCGATCAGCCCAAATGGCTCCGATTTTTGCCGGCCGATGCCAATGATTTATGGAGAGAAGACTTTCTAGAACCTGCGCCAAAGGCCAGCAATGCTGTCGCGGCGGGAATGGTGCATAAGCACTCTGCCAGGAAGCTACGTCAAGTGAAATGCGCAAACATTGAGTAGAGTCGCCAACTTGTTTTCGACATTCACGATACAGTGAGCCAATAGGAATGAGAGCCTTAGCTCCTCGTTCCCAACAGGCGGGTGGTAGAGAGTGGCAATGGAGGATGCCCAGGGGGAACCTTAGTTCCCTCTGTTGATGTCCGACATTACCAATTTTGTACAAAGAGGCACATATACCATGCTAGGATAGGTCCACGGTCTCACCTGTTTCACACGGGCCTTGCACGCAACAGGACAATGCTTTTGCAATGACGCAGCATTTCTCAAGGTTAGGGCACACCCCGTTCTGGCACCTTTGTGTGCCGAAGGGTGCAGAGATGACCTCCCTTCGGGGGGGTGAGCCTTTCGCGCCCTTATACCTGCAGGCTTTCGTTGTTTGCTATGGCCGCCACTGCCTGAACACTACCAACTACTATGCCTCTTGACTTGTATGTGCAACCAGTTGCAAGGGTTGTGCTACAAGAAAGGATTTTTCCACGGCATGATCTGCATAGCAACCACTGATCCACTTAGGCAAGGATCAGACCTGCGTTAGAGCATACCAATGCCCGGGACTTGCACTGTGACCAGGTTTTTGCCATCTGTGCAGTGGCCGCTGGTCACTGGTAATAGTGATGTGAAGTCCATTTGACGACTTCGTTGAGATTTTGCTAGAGCACAAACCCTCGCTGCCATGCTCTTCTTTCGTGAATTCAGGCCCATAGATAGTCAGCAGTCATCGTCTCACTTGTTTCACCCTAGTACAGAGGAAATACTACTTGGTGGTGGAGTCTCGGCCTGTGGGCTGTGGTTGGTTTTGTTTGGTTTGTTGTTGGGTTGTCTTTGTCCTTTTCTCCACCATCTGATTGTATTTCCCTTCCTTCAATGATGACACGGCGTCCGTACTCGTGGAAAAAAATTCGGCAGTCTCCATAGTGGGTGACCTACCTACCGTCACTATTTGAGCCAATATCTGCCAACTGTGTGTAGGTAGGTTGATTTTACTTCGCCGGACAGCTGCTGAGACATGGGTCCTAACACTCCGAGCAAGAAAGGCAGCTCAAGGGACAGATGTTTAATCAGGACAGGTGCTAAGGCACCGGCCGTGGTTCCTCAATGCACTGTCTTGGGGTCAGGGGAAATCCGTATAAAGCTCCTCATCGAAGGCGTCCGAATCTGGTCCTTCGGTGGGTAGCAGCTCCACCCATGACGGTTGCTCAAAATTATCACACAGCAAAAATGCATTGTGTTCTGCCTGTACAAGTCGGTCAATCTCCCCCAGGTCGAGGGGAGTGAAACATCTTAATTGCTCGCACCCACAAAAGGCTCGAATGCCTATTTCCTGGAGCTCGGTCGGAATGACCACTTCTTGGAGCGCTATGCAGCTGAGGAAAACTTCTTTGCCGATTTGTGTTAGGCGTGGCGGCAGCCAGATGTGGGTCATGGCCAGGCATTGGGCGAAGGTAGACTTGAGGAGGGCTGTGATATCTGTGCACATGAGGTTGACTTCCACAAGTCGCTTGCAGTTTTCACAAGCCCGGGGGCCAATGTTGTGAAAGTCGCTTGGGAGACAGAGGGTTTCAAGGCCCGCCCCGCAAAATACACCTTCAGGCAGCGCTCGAGCCTTGTTAGTTTGGTCCATTGCAAAGGTGATGGATGTAAGCGTGAGGCAGCTCTCGAAAGCATATCGGCCCAGCTGCGCTCCTGGCGCCAGGACATTGCTGTCATCTGCCGCTTGGCTGACGCCGACTCTGCTGAGGGAGCAGCATTCCGCAAACACTCTTCGACTGAACTGGACACAGCCTGGGGCCACCACCTCTCGAAGGGCATAGCAGCCTTGGAAAGCTCCATCTTCTAAGCTTAAGACTGAGGAGGGGAGCTTGACAATCTGCAGCTGCTGACACCCCTGCCAGGCCGCAAAGCCTACGTGCTGTATGCCTTCAGCAATTTCCACATGTCGGAGCATAGGTGCTGCATAGAAGGCTCTGTCAGCAATTTCTCTACGTGGATTGACAGGGACTCGGACTGCTTTGGGGTAGCTCTCTTTATCACCTTCTTGGAATTGCCAGATAGAGTGGCCCTCTACCATGCAGGGTCGAACTACAATTTGCAGCTTCCTTTGTTGCATCAGCGCTGTGTGGAAGGCTGCTGGCAAGGGTAGTTGAGTGGCAAAATCGATGAGGTCAACCTCGCAGCCAAAAACATCAATGTCGGACACCGTTGGCAGGAAGCAAAGGATATCATCTTCCAGTTGCATCATGTCCTCATAGTGGGTAATATTAGTTTGCATAGTATACTCAGTTCCTGCCATCGTCACGAGGTCGATGCAGACATCATATTGATCTTGCTCCGTCGGCATCTTCGCTGTGGACGGCAGTTCTAGCATGTCTACTTAACTGCTTTGAGCCAGAAAACGGTGGCAGCAAGTGGATAGTGGTTGCAAGCAGCGCTTACAGTAAAATAAAAAGGATGGCTAAGGCCACCCCTTTCAGGAGGGAGATCAAGCCAGTAGGGTGCTGTACCTGTGTGTTTGGGCTGCTACGGAGGGTCCCTTACTGGTTACGCGGACGGGCTGCCGATGAGGAGCTGCTACCACCTGGCGGAGGGGCTGTACGCCGGGCTTTGTTGCGAGCCACAGAGTCATCTCGGCTGACCCCCTGCTGCAGCAAAAAACGGTGGACTTTTGCTCGAATTTCAGAGTTGGATCCATGTAGGATGAAGCCCTCTTGTGTGATATGCGGGTCATCCGCAAAGGGCCACAGGGTAAGGCCACTGGGCATATCCACGCTGCATTGGGCGAGGACATCGGGATCCGACGAAGTGGCCAAGCAGGAATATCCCCTAGCCGTGGTCGCACTTGTGGCCGCAGACCGCTAGCTGCAACAAGACAGAGAGGAAAGGTGAGTGATATGTAACCGGACGAGGCTAACTTCCAACTGCTCCTGCAGACAAATTGCTTGTGCAAAGTCAGTGAGAGACACTCCTCGCATATCTAGCTCAAGAGGGACATGCGCTGTGCGTTTTGCCATTGAAGAGGGATACAACTAATAAGGCTTTTGCTGCTGTGCCAGCCAGCACACGGGTGCCAGCTTTGTACAGCTTTGTACAGCGTGTCTCTCCGTTGCTCTATTCACTTTCCTGAGAGATGAAACTCTCTTGAGCCAGTGGCTATCAAAGATTCTCCTTGCAATGAATGAGAACATGATGTGAAAAGTCCTATGGAGGCAGGCAGGAGGTATGCCAACCTTTGGGCAAGCATCCGCGAACCAGCACAGTGGGCCGATATACCTTGGCTGTCGCGCTGTTGGAGCATACGGGTAATGCTTCATTTGCTCCTTGTAGGGCGCTCCACAACATATGCAGAGTATGCCGCAGTGTTGAGTGGGGCGCCCGTAGCTCCGTACTGCTACTGCACGCACTGGGGTGGCTACTAATACTTCCTCCCAGTTCATTTCTTTGGGTTTGTGTATTGCACATGTTACGGTCGTTGAGAGCAATCGCCGCCGGTTGCCCACGCCTTGGGGAAGGCAACTGCAAACAGTTATGCTGCCACTTGCACAGGTAGCTGATCAGTAAGCAAACCAGTAGCCAAAGAGAGCCTAAGATTGATAAGATGGCACTGATTTGATCGGCAATCATCGGATGATTGCGGAACCATGTGCATCTTGTGGGCATGGGAAGAGCTGTGGATGTACTTCTCCGTCGGTATTCTTCCCACTCGCGAAGGGACATGACAGGCACCTCCTCAAAGGCCCAACTAGTTGTCGGGATTGTTTTGTGGTCCCTCTTGGAGATATCTGGACCAGTGTAGGATCGGAGCGGGCGGCCCGGCTAGGCCGAGATTTTTCAAGTGCTCACGCAGGACATAACGCTGGTCGGCAGTACTGCCTACAAAGAGGATGCCACTTAAGGAGAGGAAAGTTTCTTCATCACCTGACATAAAGGGATGAACAATAGTGCCATCATGCAGTTGGGCTGTTGCCCGCTGAAGGAGCCGGGGGATATCAGCCATACGATAGCATGGCGGGTCAATTACCCGACAGGCTCCCAACATCTTGTTTCTTGCCGGCAGCAGGCCAGCTATACGAAGATGGTAGTGCTGAGCATGGAGCCGAAGCGTACACCGAATGAGATATAGGCGGTGGCGCCGAGTGGTGATTTCTTGCAGTTGCGCAGTCATGTTCAATTCGCCCCGATCAGGGGAAGCTTCCACAACTTGGGCCCATGCTTGCTGTGTATGCCGTGAGAGAAAGGGCGAATGCCCTGTTTGTTCCGCTCTGTGCGCCGTGAGTGCTTGGCCTCCCTGGACAGGAGACTCATTCTATACCTTTACTCGAGCCAAAGGGGCAGCGGCTGCCGGGCATGAAGTAGTGATAGGTGTTGCAGAGCCAAGTATGGATAATTGTTCCCCTCTAGAGGTGCGTAGCCATTTTCAAGTTAGAGACGCTAACACAGCGAGTGGTTTGTAGCTGGCTGTTAGTCATGAGGCAAAGTTCCTTGGGCTATACCAGCCTTTGTCTTTTGGCAGTGGTGCCTACTCTGGCACGTTTAGCAAGTCTTTCTTCTAGCAAAAGTTGAGCCTGTACACTGTCCGCCTTATACGATCGCTTTAAGCGGAACACAGTTTGGGGCGGTAGCGGGTGCTTGACAAGGGGGTTGCCCTGCACCTTGCGCCGTTTGAGCGAGGGAGCAGGCAGGACGGCAAGCTCGTGCTGTAGATCCTCATGCTTTTGCCGTAGCAGTTCACAACGAAAGAGGGGTGGGTCGTGAGGAGAGAGGCTATAGCGGTCAGTAAGATAGCGGTGTAATGCTGCGAGATGCTCCTCTGTGGGACACGGAGCCGCCCAGAAGCCATCATGTAACCAGATGGCCGAGTGGAAGGAAGCTGTAGGCAGCCCAGGTAAGATGTTGTTCCAAGGTTTCAAAGAAACGGAACGGTGTAGCCCTGCTTCGATCACGCTCTCGAGCTGGGCACCATGTAGGCGGACGATTGATTACGTATCGGCTAGCTGCATGTAGCTCAAGGGCAAACCGAGTAATCTCGGGTGGTAGAGGCTGAGCTAGGTAAGGCAATTGGCGAGATAAGAACGGGGTGTCACTGTTGATGATCACTAGTGGCCATTTCTTGACGAGACCCTCATAAGTGTCGGAGAGGGCCTGTGGGTCAGGTGGTGTGCGAGCCATGAGCCCCAGTCTGGGCGCAGCATCGTCTCACAAGCTCATAATGCGCCCCACTAATGTCAATTTCACAGTGATTGTGGCCGAACAAAAGTAACCGGACTTTACGCGGAAGCTGTTGCGCTGCTGGCCCAACTGTATAAAACCGCCCAAGCCCATCACCTGAGGATGGTTTGTACCCTACAGTTAACGTACCTTCGCAGCTTCTTGCAACTGCAAGATAGTCCTGGACTGCGTTTCCCTGAGATTTCAGTTGCGAGATGATTTGGGCTAGACCCTCTGTAGTCGTTGCTGGACATTCAGTGAGAACGAAGGCGGGTGCTGGTTGCAAAGGGCCACTCTCAATAACAAACCCGAGTTTCTGTGCGAGGTGGTACGGTGGCAGTGCACGGTGGGCAGCGACTGCAAGCGGTTGGTCAAAATGTACCTTTGCCTTGGCACTCGCTTGTCCTGCAAAGTAATCAGCGAGCTTATTGCATTCTCGAGGCAGGTGTACCAGCCTGAAGATGAAGGGAGCGCCTGCAAGAAGGTTCATGACTGTACCTAGTCATCTCCAAACTGCACAAACTGCAAGGAAACTGCATCAAACAGTCTCTAAAGACATCGTGCTCTGCCAAAAGGTTCTCCAAGCAGTTCCAAGCCACAAGTTGCCACTTCAAACATCCTCCTGCTAAGGTGGTCAAAGATCAAACACAAAAAGGGCACAGACCTCCACTCAGCTCCAACCCCAACACTCCAAAAACGAAAATTCCCTGAAGAAGCAAGTACTAGGTGAGCCATACACTGTACACGTGCGCTGTGCGCTACTTTTCACAGAGTTGGACCGCAAGCAAGGCAGCTGACCTGCGTGAGTGCCTTAGCACTTGTCCAGGGGGAGAGAGAGTCGCATATTCTCAAACAGGGTCTGAGGACACCACTTGAGGGTGTGAAAAGTGTGGGTTGGATCACCATAGTACCTCTGTGTAGTGACTTTTTAGTTTTCTTGGGGTTGGAGCTGAGCAGGGATCTTCCTCCTTGGAGTGTGTTAGCTTTCCACCTCAGCAGGACCAAGTGGAATGTGACCAGAAGTGGCTCGGAGCATGTCTAGAGAAGCCCTAAGTATGGAGCTGTGGTGCTTGAGATGAGCTGTAGCCAAGCTTTGCTTGAGAGTGTTTCGAGATGCTTTCTTGTACTTTGAGTTGTTTTGGACGACTGTGACCAGTCAGACCTCTTCAGAGAAGAGTGGACGAACAGACATACAGTCAAACCGACTGTTGTGTTTGGCTCAAGAGCGGGATTCGCAAAAGGGTCGCACTCACTTCCGTGTTTTCACATGGCAGCGGAGCCCCAAGGATCCTAAGGGTGAGGGGCAGACGCTTTGAGAGAAAGGAGAACTGTTTGTAGGGTTTTCTCTGAGCCTTTTTTGTGAGCCATGGAGAATGTGACTCCAACGAGTCCAGCTGTGACGCTTGGACCTCCGGCTGAAGCCTCGAGTCAGCCTGGAGTGAGCCCTGGACCTCAGACTTTTCCAAGAGAAGTGCAGAAGGTCAAGATCATACAAGTGTGGTGCCTGGTTCGTCTTTGGTTCCTTCTTTGGCGAATGCACCTGTTTTGAGTGTTGGACCACCATATGCATGTCAGTCTTTACTGAATTTTGATCCTTTGCAAGCGAGAGATCCTTGGCAGAGTTGGCATTCTAAGCCAGCGGGCTGTGACTCAGGCGTTGTGGGCTCAGTATGGACCAACTACAACCAGTTCGTTCTGTGAATCCAATGAGTCAGCCTTATAGAGATGTTTCAGGCCATTCTGGAGATGGGGGACTGCAGGTCAATCAGGAGATGGTGGTGGGTCTTCACAAGATGTTTCTGGTGTTGGAGGATCTGGACAGGGACGAGATGCCACCTATGGACTTCCAACAAACTGGGACTGGAACATTCCACCACCTCATCCCCCACAAGCTCAGGGAGTAGATCCAGTTTTGGCAGGCTTGATGCAACAACAGCTGCAATTGGGACAGACTTTGATCGAAGTTATGAGACGAGGAAACCAACAACAGCAGCCACAACAACCCCAGCAACCACCTGTTGGAGTCCCTGACGTGAGCGACTCACAATGGACACAAAGTGGATCCCACCAATGCCACCACCTTCGTTCAAGCAGTGGGTTTGCAGGTCTCGAGAACTTTCTGGGTTCAGGGATTGGGCAGAGAAGCTAGGAGGTTGGCTGGCACTCATTCACGATCAGTATGGCCCAGAGTTGAGGGAGGCACTTCGCATGGAAGAGCCTATTGTCTTGCGAGGAGCAGACCAGGAGCTCAGGGCAAGGCGACTTTTCCATCTGACTCAGCAGGCCTTCACAGGATACCCCAAGATTGAACACATGATCCGCAATCAAATCATGGCCCGAGGGGCAGCTGATGCAAACGGCTGTGAACTTTTCAGATTGACCCGACGTGAGTTCTCAATTTACAGTAGGCAGGAGGCCCTTTACTACAGAGAGCTTGTTTTGAAATTCACTGTCAAGAAACCTTCAATTGATGGCTTGATTGATGTTCTTCGTGAGATCCAGACAGAGATCGAATCATTTCACAGTATGCTTGAGGCAAGTGTGATGGCTAGAGCATTGGTTGATTTGAGGATCAATGAAGGGGGATCAGTTTTTGCTGTATTTGAGGAATTTGCCTGAAAAGGTAGCTGAACACGTGCAACTCATCAGCGGTGCAGGGACTGTCCAGCAGCTTTGGCGTGCGGTGACCGAGTATTACCTCCGCAGTCGTGCAACTGGAACCATGAAAAGGGCACACGCTGTTCAAGGTTCTCCCATTCGAAGCAAGGGTTGTTTCAACTGTGGAGACCCTGGTCATATGCAATCAGAGTGCCCCAAACCAAAGCGCTGCAAACACAGTGGGAAGAGCGGCCATGTGGCCTCAGATTGTTGGGAGAAGCATCCTGACAAGAGACCGTCCAAGAACACCAAGGACACTGGAGCAGACCCTGGCAAGAAGTCTTTTCCATCCAAAGGAAAAGGAAAAGGCAAGAGCAAAAGCAAGGGCAAGGGCAAAGGAAAGAAAGGAGGCAAGTTGAGAGAGCTTGAGGACGAAGATGAGGAGGGCGAATGGGAGTTTGAAGACCCCGAGGAAGGCTTGGTTGGTGATGAAGACCAAGTAGCAATGGTAGTGACTTCGAAAAGTTCGAGTACTGAGGGGGCAACCACTTCCAGTTCTGAGCCGGTAGTTCACAGTGTCACTCATCCTCTCGAGTACTTGTTGAGTACTCAGGGTTTGGGAAAGGATCTCAAGACCCATTGGCTTGTCGATTTAGGCGCCACTTGTCACATTGTTGCTGAGGATTGGTTGAAGCTTTACAAGGTGAAGTTTGTAGATGATTTCCTTCTTACCCAATCTCACACAGTCCTCCCGGTGTTCGCCACCTTATTGGCAATCTTTTGTCGTGTTTTCTGCATTCCGCTGAGTTGGCGAAAATGTACCCTCAGACCACTCATAGATTGGATCGGCTGGAGATTCAATTTCTACAACGGAATTGTCACTCTTCATCCAGACAAGCAAGCAAAACTCATCGCTCAAATTGAAGAAATGCTCCAACATCGCCAGTGCACTAGCAAGCAACTCGAAAAGTTCACGGGACTGGCCCTGTGGGTCACACACCTGTTCCCGCCATTCCGGGCTTTATTGCATTGGCTCTTCTCAGACTTGCATAGTTGCCCGGCAACACACTACAGTGTCAACCCCGGTTGTTGGACATTAGTTAAATCATGTTTGGCCGATGATCTCAGCTTTTTGTGTACCCCACAAGGAACAGCCATTCCACCGCACTCGAAACTGATTTCAGTTCGTCATACCCCAGTTCAAACCCTGCAGGAAGTCGAAGCCGTCCGTCTCACCGACCGTCGCCTATGGCTTCGCATCATCAATCCCCGGTCTCAACAGCGAAAACTTTCGAGCCACAGCAAGAGAGTCCTGAAGTTGTGGCTAGATTGGCTCCGATTATCTGCTCCTCTCCGCACCATGCGCTCACCGATTCAGGTGAGCATCCGAGCTTCAGCGGATGCCTCAGCGTCCGGAGAGCGTTTCCAAGTGGGTGGTCTAATCGAAATCAATCACCTTGTCTTTTGGTTTTCGGAGAGCTGGACAGTTCTCGATATTAAACCATTTGATGTCCCCGTCCGACCAGATGCACAACGGGACATTGCATGCTATGAAACATTAGCTCAAGGTTTCCTAATTTTGCTATGCCTTGCAATCTGTCCAACAGTTCACCTACCCCTGCATTTCCAGAGCCTCAGCGACAATGTGGCAACGGAAGCCTCTATTAATAAGTTGTTCACTACATCTACTCCGCTTTGTCATTTCGTGGAACACCTTGCTTATATTGTGGTTTCAGAAGGATTGACTTGCGAAGTGTCCCATATTCCCGGGCCACTTAACGTAGATGCCGACTTGTTGAGTCGTTGGGACTTCACCACTGAACTCCCCCCTAAGTTCACGCCGGCTCATAGGCGACGCATGAGCCTTTCAGGCTTCTTTCGGTCTCACGTAGCACCACGGCTGTATCCCGACAGCTTCCCGCTTCGATGGACGTTTCAGTCCGCTTAGATGATTTTTGCTGCCAACACTCAGGGCGTTTGGGGTTTAGATTCCGAGTGTTGTTGGGTAGCGGTTCGGTCGGATATCCCAACAACCCTCAACTTTGGCAGTGAAAATAGTGCTGATGCGTATTGGTGAGAGAGAG
>CAXAMN010016891.1:360815-375268 GCA_963970005.1 Durusdinium trenchii
TGTTCCTAGTAGCGTCCTTGTTCCTAGTAGTAAGGCCAGGAGCCCCTGGTAGCGTCCTTGCTCCTAGTAGCGATGCCCTTTGTTCCTGTCGTATTTCTCTTATTGACCTCCCTTTGTCAATACTTGTTCTTTGGTGTAGTTTGCTGCTCTTCCACGACCTGGAGGGAGGATCCGGCCGAACGGGGCCGCTTCCAAGCTGAACGTCGTGAAACGCGTTTCACAAAGGGCAACTCAACAGCCGTGGCGGCATACCTTGCTGAATCGAAGTTTCTCCGACAAAGATGATAAGGGAAACAAGCAAGATGATTGTTTTGGCCTCCAACCTACTAGCAAAAGGAACCTAATAGCGATGGCCTCCAACCTAGAAGCGATGGCCTTCAACCTAAGCGATGGCCTCCAACCGACGAAGATGATGGCTTTTTCGTTTATTTTCTCGAGTCCATTCCCCAAACGACGAAAGAAAGATGTGAAGTTTCCCTAAATCGAGCCAATCATGCGAGGTTCTATTTTTCTAAGCTCCTTTCTGCATCTCTCTAGGGTGGCGTAGAGTAACGGCCTACTTAATAGCTACGGCTAGTAGTAACCCCTCCGCTCCCCCGTCAGTTTCTTCACTTCTTAGCAACGTCTCAACCTATCCCGCATACCCCCTAAAAGAAAGAAAGAAAGATCGAACGAACGAACGAAGGATGGAGAAGAAAGGTCTATTTTTGTTGTTTCGTAAAGAAACAGTTAAGCATCATGGTGAGCTCCGTGCTTGCTCCGCGCTCTGCCGCTTCGGGGGGGGTCTTTGCGCGGTTTTCAATTCCTTGTGATGAAGTAAAACAAGTCGTTAGTACTAGTAAGGCACTTGTTCCTAGTAGCGATGCACTTGTTCCTAGTAGCTCCTTGTTACTACTAGTAAGGCACTTGTTACTACTAGCGTGGCACTTGTTTCTACAAGTCGTTTTGTTAAAGCTTTTTTCATTCTTTGGTACTATTGTTCCTAATAGCTTCTTGTTACTACTAGTAAGGGTCTTGGTTCTAGTAGCAATGCACTTGTTACTGGTAGCGATGCCCTTTGTTCCTTTTGTCTTTCTTTGTCCGACTTTGTCCTGTTTGTTCTTTTGTGTTTGCAAGGCATCAATTCTCCCTTCGTGATCCGCGTCATGGACACCTTCCAGGAGAGTCAGAGACGTCGTCTGGAAAGTCGGAGATTGACTCCGTCTCAGTCGTCTGTGCCCTTCTTTGGTTGGAATATTTGACTTGAAACAAGGGCCACGCTACTAGGAACAAGGGCCTTACTAGTAGTAGCAAGAAGCCAATAGAAACAATAAGCTACTAGGAATAATTGACTTGCAAGGAACCTAATAGCCTAATAGCCCAATACCGGGCCTCCAACCTACTAGCGACAAAGGAATAATTGAGGTTCAATCGACATGATCAATCAAACTTCAATTGAGTGTCTCCAAACTTCGAGTTGCATGGTGCAGTTGCTTGGTAGCTTTGCGAGGGCAGTGAATCACGTCTGGACGAGGACCCGAACTTCTTGTATATCGCGATGGAGTTGGTTGTAGGCGCGCATCAAGCCCTCAGCCAACAAGCCCCGGTGTTAGCGCAGGCATTGCTTTCCAGGGATGGGTCAACTGATGCCATGCACCCACTAGCCCACGAAAGAAGGAACAAGGACGCTACTAGGTTGGAGGCCATCGCTACTAGTAACAAGTGCCTTACTAGTAGTAACAAGAAGCTATTAGAAACAAGCGCATCGCTACTAGTAACAAGTGCCTTACTAGTAGTAACAAGAAGCTATTAGAAACAAGCGCATCGCTACTAGGAACAAGTGCCTTACTAGTAGTAACAAGAAGCTATTAGAAACAAGCGCATCGCTACTAGGAACAAGTGCCTTACTAGTAGTAACAAGAAGCTACTAGGAACGGTCTTTGAAGCTACTAGTAACTAGAAGCTTCGTTGGGAATCGTTTCACCTGTAGGAACAAGGACACCCAATAGCTCACGAAAGTTAAGTTTCCCTAAAGATCTAGGAACCAAATCATTAGTGCGAGCGCTTTTTCAAGGAAGCTCCTCCCCCCCGCCCTCAGGCCGGAGAGCTTCCTTCAAGAAGCGTGAGCTATCCTGCGTCCAGTGGGTAGTAGCTCAAGTAGCTTGTAGCTTACTTGTCCCTTACTTAATTCAGTAATAATCAAGTAGGCGCCTACTGAATTAAATAAGGAGGCAGGGCCACGGGCTTTTAAAAACACATTGAAACCTCAGGTGGCGAGCTTTTCACCTTACTGCGTGCAAAGAAGAAGCACTTTCCTCAGGATGTTGTCATGAACTTCTGGTCGTTGGTTTGTGCTGACTTGTTTGGGAGTCCAGAAGGGAAAGAAAGAGGAATGTCCAAACTAGAGGGGTGTAGGCAATTGTCAGGATTCAAGGCTCCATATGATTTTTTTCATAGACACATGCAAATTTTTGGGTTACCTTTGAGGACCTGCATTCATCCCAAGCCCGTGATGCATCTTAAAACATTTCCGCCAGCCTCCAGGTCATCAAATCGCTAGAGAAAACGTCATAGATTGCTTTCTTCCTTTTTCGTGCAGAGTTTTTTGACAGGCTGTATACTTTCTTTTTCTTCAATCGTCCAAGGTTCTCGGAAGAGGCGACCCGCTTCTTCGCGGCGGAGGTCTGGGTGATGCATGTCTCTATTTCCACCGCTAGGCATGTGATTTCGGCCGAACGCACGTAACATCACGTTTGATCAAGGACACGCCACACGCTGAAGCCGAGGCCATTGCTGTTAGGTTGGAGGCAAACGGTTCTAGGTTGGAGGCCATCCCTTCTAGGTTGGAGGCCATTGCTATTTGGTTTGAGGTCATTGCTATTACGTTGGCGGCCATCCCTTCTAGGTTGGAGGCCATTGCTATTTGGTTTGAGGTCATTGCTAGTAGGTTGGCGGCCATCCCTTCTAGGTTGGAGGCCATTGCTATTTGGTTTGAGGTCATTGCTATTAGGTTGGCGGCCATCCCTTCTAGGTTGGAGGCCATTGCTATTATAGGTTGGAGGCCATCACCGTTAGGTTGGAGGCCATTGGTATTAGGTTGGAGGCCATCGCTTTCAGGTTGGAGGCCATCACTGGCCATCACTCTACTAGGGTGGAGGCCATTGCTATTAGTTTGGATGCCATCGCTAGCAGGTTGGAGGCTATTGCTATTTGGTTGGAGGCCATCGCCATTAGTTTGGGGGCCATTGCTGTTGGGTTGGAGGCCTTCCTGCTCGTTTTCCACACACGCTTAACGTGTTCACGAAAGCGCAGTGTGGAATGAGTCTTTCGGCCTTTCTCGCTCTCTCCAGGTGGCCTCGGCTCTTCTCCATTTGCATAGCATGTTGGTGGTTTTCAGGCTCAATCCGACACACTTCGCACTTTAATGCTAGTGGTAGCAAAGATAAGAACATCAAGAAAGATAAAGGTCTAGAGAAAGAAGGACAAAAACAACACAAAATAGACACATTCTGTGCTGAGGTGAGAACAGTGGCACAGTAGGACCCAGTTGGCTGGTAGCAAAGAAGTTCACGCGACAGCCCTGCAAAATAAGATAATGAAGAGTGGACACAGTTGTTAGTGTTTTTTAGATTATCCTACATGCCGATTCCTTGAAGATGGTCCTGGACTCAATATTAAAGGTTGTTCTCTGATTTTGTTGTTTTGGACGGATAGTGTCTCGCCTATTGGACAGATTTCGAAGTGGTGCGACCTCGGCCAGGGATTTGAAGCCTGAGAATCTCCTAGTTCACAGGTGCGTGGGAACCACACGACAGTCTGTTCAAGAGGCATGCATATGTTCAAGAGGCCCCTAGTAGCTTCTTGTTACTACTAGTAAGGCACCTGTTACTACTAGCGTGGCACTTGTTACTACTAGCGTGGCACTTGTTCCTAGTAGCGTCCTTGCTGATGAGTCCACCAAGTTGGAAGGACCGGTCACATCAAGCTCACCGATTTCGGCTTCGCCAAATATCTCAAGGCGATCGGGTTGGCCCTTTGACAAGCACCATGTGCCCAAACAGGGACGACTGCTCTCATTGAGATGTTTGCTGCACGGAAGTCAGTCATTCCCACTTCGCAAATGAGATGTTCTCTCAGCTCTGAAACGTCAAAGCTCAAGAAATTCTATCATTCAAAGACAAGTAGAAAGGAAAAAGGACATGGAGAAGAACCAAAAAGGAACACAAGACACGTCTACCGGTCTGGGGAAAAAAGGTCAGACCATCAACACATAGCAAAGAATTGGAGCATAGCTCCTTGCTTGAAGTAGCCCTGAGGTCTCGTATCACTACCCCTTGCTAGACACACAGTTGCAATCAGTTATTTTGTTTGTCTTTATATGTTTCTTCTTCTTATCGATGGCCTCCACCTCCCTATTCCTCCTGTTCCTTCTTCCTTTGGACCTGACCTTTCCTTTCTTCCAATCAACGTGAGTTTTCGATGCCATGGCGAAGCCGCTGCGAGCGCGGTCCTGCACCAGAGTCGTACTAAGAGAGCACCTCGCTAGCAACAAAGTTTGTACCAGAATCTTTTACAGAAATTCAGAACTAAAGACGCAAGGTCCAGTTACTTTTTGGCCGCCTTTCGTGGTTGAGGTGGTGCACATCCTGGCTGGGTTTGGTGCTCAAACTGCTACGGCGACGATATGTGACCGGGAAGCGTCTTTTTTGATCTAGATTCCTTTGTTACTAGTAGTAAGGCACTTGTTTCTAATGGCTAACATTGTTACTACTAGTAAGGCACTTGTTCCTAGTAGCTTCCTAACTTGGAGATATGGTTTCTGACGAACCTTGGGTCTTTCGAACTCAGTGGTGAAGGCTTCCGGACCGGAGATTGCATGTGAATTTGGAAGGTGGATGAGGTTTTGACTGTTCGAGTATGGGGGATGAAACACTTTTTGGGAAGGCTGCTTCTGGCCAGCCATGTCTAGAAGCTAACTTAGTAGAGTCCCTTACTCCATTTTGTAGGCGCCTGCTTAATGAGAAGGAGAGTGCGGGCCCCCCCAAAAGAAACAAACAATTCGGAACTGCCACCAATTAAAAGGCGACACCGAACTTCAGCGTTTGGCTCAACCGACGAACGTCAGCGGTGCCAAAGTGTGCCATGCGACTGTTCAAAGCGCTCGTGGTGGCGCTTCTGCTTGGCCTTTGCGGCAATAGCGCCAGTGCTTCGGACGGGGAGAGGGATGAACAAAGATGAAGGAACACCAATTCTGCTAATATATTTTCTTTTTCAATATGGTATGTTAAGTTTCCCTAATAATCTAGGAACCAAATCATTAGCGCAAAGACGCGTGAGCTATACCAGTTACTAGAAGCTTTGGTAGCTAGGAGCATGTTTAGTACCTTACTTAATTAAGTGGGCGCCAACCCTGGTTTTTCTCAAGTTGTCACCCAACTACTCCTTGTACTCCTTGGTAGAAAGACTGCGATTCTCGGTCTCTTAGCAAGAATGCTGAGAATGTTGTTCTTGTTTTTGCAACGTGAAGCAAAGAGTTGTTCAGGTGTTTGGTTCACAGGGTTCAAAGTGCTGCCATCCCTTTTGTGAACCGAAGAAACGCCTGTCAGGAGTTGGAGCATGAAGGCACGAACTCAGGTGAGGGTCATGTGGCCTAGATGTGCTTCCACTTGCACGTGGATACCAGATTTGTTGGAACAATATGCGTATCAGTGTTGGCTGTATTTGTTTGCTTTGCTCTTCTCGGTGTTCTCTACTAAAAGAGAAATTCTGAAAGGACAGCTTTGCTTCAACAGAGCTTTGTGCCCCTACTGAGAGGTGGTTTTCAAGAGGAGGGTGGCCTAGGTGGGGAGTGACGAAGTGACCGCAGCTACCTGTATGGCAGATATAGCAACAGTCGACTAGAGATGACTAGAGAGACTGACTTCTCAGCTTCGAGAAGAGTTTAAGTTCTGTCAATTCTTGTAGCTTGAGCTGTTCAAAAAGTGAGCAGTCTTGTCGTACTGGAAGGCAGTGTGATCCCATATGGTATGTTAAGTTGTCCAAAACATCTAGGAACCAGATCATTAGTGCATGAGCTAGCCTGCGTCCATGTGTAGTTCGCGGACGTCCCCATTTGCGATTGCCAGAAGAGATAGAAGAGATTATTGGAGAAGACGAGGAAGAGGACTGGATGCAAATGGGCGACCAAAGCCATGAAAGCAATTCCCATGACCCTAGAGTCTAGTCAGACACTCAATAATACTTTTGGAATTTGTTAACTTTCAGCTATGTCTTTGGCTTTCGAGCGGCCAGTTGTGGCAGGAGTTTACACGAGAGGATGTCACCTGCGGCTTTATGATGATGGGGATGTTCTTTTTCATCATGGCCACTTAGAGAGAAAAGAGCACGGAGTTTCTGTCTCAAGGATTGCCAAAAAGATGGCACCTGCAGAAAAGATAGAATTGGCAAGTGCTCTTTTTGTGCTTCTGCGGATGTGTTTTTCATGAAGAACCTTAGCAAGAAGTCAACATCTCCCAGTCTGTGTCATTCTGTGTCGGCTGTGAAGGTAATATTCTATTTTGTCAACTACCCGGACGACGACATCAAGTCCCTTGCAGACAGCAGAAGAGTCTCAAAGGGTCTCCTCCTGTCTATGGCTCCTGTCTTCTAAGTGCTTTGTGTCTGTGCTTAGAGCATGGCCCATAGGTATTGCAATTGCACTGAACTAGAGGATTTCTGATACTGTAAGCATCGGACTATCTACTTGGCAGAGGGTTGGGCCTATCAAGATGTCTTTGTTGGGAAATTCTCTGACAGTTTTAAATTCTGAGGCGTTATTCCTGGAGCAACATCAGCACGACCATCTCCATTTTCTGTGTCCAGGTCTTAGTCGTTGCTATGTTTTATTCAACCTCGTGTTTTCCATGCTTTCTTCCTTTCTTCTGTTCTTACTTTGAAAGACTGTGTTTTTCTGGAAAAGCTCGAGGGGGGAGAGAGAGAGAGAGAGCACGCGCTGAGGCGATTCTCATCTTCAGTGCTGCAGATGAAGTGATCGTGGTGTTTGTCATCAGTCCAGTGCTTGGGGTGTCTTGTCATGAGGTGGAGACTGCACAAATCTTGGGTCAACGCGAGAGAAGCCCAGATTGGTTGATCTGAGAATGGTCCCTAGTTCCACTAGCGCCACAGTCTTTTTTTAGTGTCGTCTTTTTGGAGTGGCCAGCCCCGTAGAACCAGACACTGTAGCTCCATCAAGGAACAAAGCTTCGAACCGAGAACGAACGAAGGGCTCCACAAAGAAACCTAAGGACCGATAAAGTAAAACAAAACCTGCAGTTCTCAAGCAAACCAAATGAAGTGCTCCGCCAAGTTGAACCTGGAAATTGAAGATCCAGCTTTAGGAAACAAAACATGCAGCCCTCGAACTGAGCAAGTGAAGCGTTCCACCAAACTGCACAAACTACCTCAGCTCTGAGCTAAGGCATCAAGCGCTTCATGAAAATTTTGTAGTACTACCAGGTCACCGTTGCTCCGAGGCCAACCAAAGCGTCTCATGAAAAGATCAACAGGGGGATCCATACCGAGAAGGCAGGACCATACATGGTCCCAGTAGGGTGTCACTGTTCCACACTTAGGGCAAACCTGTTTCTGCGAACTTGCTTTGGCTTTCACGAAGCCACACGTCTGTGCACCGATTGCTCTAGCCAAGAAAAGCCCATTGCCTTTGACAAAGCTACGCACAAGATGAAGCCGTTCGAGACTAACCTGGGGAATACTTTGGTCTTTGAACTCATGCCGCTTGCTGTCACTCAACAACTGAAGCTTGTAAAGCTCTGCACATATGCTGTATTCGCTTCCAATGGCTATTCACCAGAACTGACTGCAAGTGGAACCCTTCAGGGCACACAGAAGGGTGTCCACAACTCGTCCTCTATAGTCATTTTTAGTCCCCAGCCGCCGGCCGCCGGCCACCCCCTACCCGCGGCAAAGCAAGGAAGCAGGTAAAGATTTGAGATGAAAGGCTCACCCGGCACCTCTCCCGCACTTGTCGCGCCGGCCGCAAAGCTACATATTGGTGCGGCTTAGTTACCTTCTTCCAGCCGCAGATGGGCAAATGCTGTCACAAGGCAAGCAGGTAGATTGCCCCAATCCTACATACTTTGGCGTAGCTCGCAGATGGCTATGCAGATGGCGTCCCCGCCTCTACTTGCACAGAGCAAGCTTCCAAGCAGAGGCTGTCTTGCTGAGACTGATGCACGCTCATGTTAGGATCGCTGCGTCAACTTTGGGCACAGGAAATTCTCTGCCGCCGTGCCGTTGAAGCTGGGGTGAGCTTGGAATTCCATAAGAGAGCTTTGAATGGCCCCCTCGAAGCGGGAGCTTTTGATGCTCTCCAGGCTTGCAAGTTCTGACTCTGAAGGCGAGCAACAAAGAAGCTACTAGGAACAGGTGCCTTACTACTAGTAACAATTAGAATTAAAATTAATTAGCTTCTTGTTACTACTAGTAAGGCACTTGTTACTAGTAGCGATGCACTTGTTACTAGTAGCTTCTTGTTCTTTCCCAAAACGCTTCCCAAGCCAGATGTCCATCACCACGTCAAGACCAAAACTATACCGTCGAAAAATTCGACCTCCGCAAAGCAAAGTCAGTTGTTCCCCACCATTGGACCATAGTCATGGATCACCATATTATTCTTGCTCGATGTGTATGTTTTGGTTTGGTGTTTTGTCTTTGCCATTCAATGAAAAGGAATCTGCAAGAAAGCGACTTGCGGCTTTTGTGTTAAGGAATTCCCCAAAGGCTGGAGACAAGTTGCGCGTGTCTTGGCCAGACCTCACGGGGAGTGGAGCGTGCTTGACTCTGAGCGAGTCAGGCCTTTGAGGATGTTGGGTTTAGCTGTTGCACCGACGTCGAAAGCAGTTTAGTCGACGTTGCAACCACGTGCCTGACGGCTTGATCTTTCACTGAACATAAGACAAGGGTATGTTTGGCTATAAAGTTATCCTGAACATACACCACAGGTGATTCTTGCCGTGACCAGAAGGGCTTATGTAGGAGACATCTTGATTAGAGGCCGTCTAATCGTTAGGGCAGCGCAGAAAGTGTTTCATAGCAGACGGTAGTCAACACCGCACGCGGCTTGTTCGATAAATCGACATTGTTGTATGATGACTTGAACCCGCCCTGCTCGAGTTTCAGCTGCTCTGGTGGAGTCAAGAAACTGATAATCCTTCTTTATCCTGATCACTTCGACAACATAGTCCGAGTTGAGGTGTGGCTGCTGGATACGTCATTTTCATCGCTTGGTCACTGGTCAGCGACAGTGTTCCATCGACCGCTGGGGTTATGGCGGGCTTGGATCCCAGAGGTTGGTATACCGTAGGTACGGGTGGCTTCATGAGTTCAATAGCCCTGTGACGGGAGATCACAACTTATAGCCGAGCCCATGATTCGGAACAAGTTCGACCATTGAATATCTTGCGTCTGGCAGAAAGGAGGATTTCCTTGCTTGGACTTGTTATCTCGTCAAGAAGCACTGGTGGAAACAAACCAGACTTCGATGTCGTGAAACATTGTGGATCCACGTCGCTGCTCAGTTTGGTGAACGTCTTGGCGGTTTGCCATGCCGATTCTTTCGACGCGAAGGTTATTGCTCGACCTCTATATCTTGTGGCGTGAGCTAGAAATAATGCCTGGACTGTTCTACTTGAGCCGTTTGGCACTCAGGCTGGCGGTGGCCGAGGTGATGATCGTAACTTGGAATTGATACTGTAAAAGTTGCTGCACCCAGGGTGCGTAGCCAATCGCTGCCTGGTGATGGCTTGTGGAATCACCCAAGAAGGCCTACTTCGCTCTCTTTTGGCACCGACATCTGAGGCCTATTTCGCCAAAGCATTCTGCGTCAGTTCCAGACCTGACGGCCGCAACTTGGCAACCTGTGAAGATCTCATTTGAGACGTGTTTTGAGCAGGTGCGAAGCTAGTCCGAAGCTGGTCTTGGAGAGCCCAGCGCAGGTTGTGCTTTGGGACAAGCTTCACTCCAAATAGGTCAGCGGCCTCCGGTGTTTGTTTTGAGTACATGAAGTCGGTCTCAGAGCTTCTTGAGCATTCCACGTCCTCTTGTGTCCATGATCCATCTCTCACATGGCAATTGGAGGATACGACCTCCCTTCTGGATACGGCCCAAAACTGGAATCTTGAGGATATGGACGCTACTAGGGACTCCTGGCCTTACTACTAGGAACAAGAAGCTACTAGTAACAAGGGCATTACTACTAGTAGCAAATAGCTACTAGTAGCGTCCTTGCTCCTAGTAGCGATGCCCGTTGTCCCATATGGACGTTGTGGACGTGTCGCAATGACAAACAAAAGCTTTCCGCAGATCCCGATTCGCCCCGCGCTTCGAGCCTCGATGGCTTGGCCCTTGAGGAATGGCTTGGGTGGTCCACGACTCCATCCGTGGAGACCATGGCGTTCCCCTGCAGGACCTGGATGCTGGGCATGTATAGTTGAAGCCCTGGAGCATGCTGGGCTTTCAATTCCAAACAAAGAGCTGGTTTCCCGAGGTCAAGCTGCATATTGAGAAACTATATGAAAACCGTTGATCTAATTGTTCATGTCAATACAGACGTACGTTCAAAGATGGACATGGACTCGGATAAACCCTCGTCTACTCGATCTACTCCTTTAGTCACTCTATTTCAATCTCGATGTTGGGCGCAAGCGGCAGCACCTTGTCGCGGCCAAGGACAGCCGAGCAACAGCCACAGTGCTTCCCGGTACCCGAGAGAAGAGCATCGCCAAGATTGGTCAGTTGGAAGTCTTTGTGACCATGGAGGAGACGATCAAAAGCGCAAAGAGAAGAGATTTAAAGAGTAAAGACTAAAGACATGCAAAAGGATCCTAATGGCGATGCCCTCCCACCTACTACCAATGGCCTCCAACCTAATAGCAACTTCTACTAGAGATTTAAAGAGTAAAGACATGCGACAGAATAAAACACAATAAGGTAACAGGGATGTACAGGGCCTCTTTAATGAGGAATGAAGTTTCCAAAACAACTAGGAATCAAGTGCCTTACTAGTAGTAACAAGAAGCTACTAGCAACAAGGGCATTGCCTGAGCCCCTCTGCGTCCAAACCTAAGAAGCTACTGGATCGCTTAGTATTTCTACTTGGTAGTTGGAGCACCGCCCATAGAGGGCCGTGGTGTTTCGTGTTGTTTTTGATGTTTTTTATACGGTTTTCTTGTGATAAGCATGGGTTCTGGAGAGTCGGGGTTGGGGGGGTGGGGCTGGGATAATAACGTCCGTTGTCGATGCAGTATAGGTTGTGAGTCATCTCTTCCCCGGAAAAGTATTTAATGTTCCATCAATGTCACTTTTTAAATGCGTTATTCTTGGCACAGTGGTTTTTTTCCGTCAAGCGCGTGCGTTGTATACCGCAGTTTCCAGGTCTCAGTATGGTGCGTTTTTCCCTTTCTGCTTTGTCTCTTGCTTTCATTTTGTTGTTGCGGTTGGGACACTGGACAGGGGTGGATGAAGTTCCACACTTGTTGAAAGGGTGCTTTGAGGTGGGCCCGTTGTACATTGATAGCCTGTTGAAGACCTTTTGTGATGCTTCCACCCCTGATCCTTTTGTGGCTGCCACTCTGGAAATTGTTTTGAAATCAGATAGATGGCCTCTCAACTTTGATACGTTGCATGAGAACTATTTGCTGTTGCTTACAGTTTGGCCCTCCTTCTACCAAGAAATGTTACTGCGCAGGCGTGTACCAGTTACTCTTACATCCGCGTTGATTGTTTTCTCCAATAGGTTGTTCACATATTTGTTAAACATTCCCCCCTGCATGACATCCTTCGCCATGCTTGGAGAAGCAGTGGCATCCAGGAGATGATCGAAGACATATCCCTCCAAACATGTCCAAAAAACGATAGTTGGGGGCAACTTCTTTTCACTGTTGATGTCGCCATTCTACTGGTGAGTACATTGACTGAACACACTTTCTCCAATGTAATTCCGGCATCTGAGACATGCTGGTGATCAGAAATGTCATTTCGACCTACGGCCGGTGGACGTAGTTACTATACCTAACTATATAGTAGCTATTTGCGGCTGACCCCGGCTTGTGCAACAAGACTTGCCAAACCTCAGTGCACTTTAACTAGGCCAAAATGGTAGTCCACATCGCAAGAAGGGAGACGCACGCTGAGTGAAAGTTTGAGGCCCGAACGCAACGGGGCCAGGACCGTGCTTCAAAGAACATCAGGAAAACACATATTGAAGCCGCACTGTAGGGACGAATAAAGAACATCAATTGAAGTTTGGTGCGACGCTTTGAGGGACGGAAACCAAGAAGGTTGCTAGATATACACATGGTGTGCATGATTGGAACGCGTAAATAGTGCACGCTCAAAGACTGTGGGTGTGCGACATGCTTTGTTCACGTAGCTCTACCTCTCTACCCTTGCGGTGCTACACGTGGTGAGCTTTGTGGTCAGGGGAGCTTGGTTTAGCACTTTTGCCCAGCAATGGCCTCCAACCTAATAGCAAACTAGTACTGTCCTTGTTACTAGTAGCGATGCCAGGAGCCCCTAGTAGCTTTTTGCTCCTAGTATTAAGGCCAGGAGCCCCTAGTAGCGTCCTTGCTCCTAATAGCAAACTTATTAGACTTTTCTTCCTTTTCTTTTTCTTTGTTTCTAATAGCGATGGCCTCCAACCTAATAGCAATTTGCTTTCCATCATGTCATCATCACAGACTTCACCAGCAATCGCCACCGCCTGCCGTCCGACTCCGTAGATCTACAGACATGTTTGAAGTCCAAAAGCGCGGCATCCGCTGATGTTTCCAATGAACGTCGATCCCGGTTGTGTGCATGGTTTGCACAAGATGTTCATATTGGTCGTGTGTGAGTTGTTGTGCATGTTGCTCTGAAACAGATATGTATTTTTTGCAAACACCTCTAGACATCCAAAGAGCACCAAGTAAGGGCCACCTTCTACCAAGCATTTCTGTTTCTCATCCGGGTCTTTCCATGCCGCTTTGCGCCATTCAGATTGCAGGACCTGGAGAAAGAGGCTGCTCAGAGGCGGACGAAGTCTTGGTCCATGCTGTATGCACACATGGCAGGCGCGCAAAGAGCGATACTTTGACCGACGAACATCTGGGAACCATTTCGATGACGTGTAGAGTTCTTTTGCATCGCTAGTGCTAGCTTCTACTTGCCCACCCGTGCTCCGTTTCTTCAGGTACACAAAAGAGAGTGGTCATCCATCTCCAAAGCTTCACTTATCTGAGATTGATTCAAGCGTTTGGCGTGAAGTGTTTCAGGATTCGCAATGATTTCTGCGGGCGGAGATTTGCAACACTCCGACTTCTTTCGGGACGATTGGCCCAACAGCTGGAAACCCCAGAGGAGCGCTCGGAAAACATTTCGTTCTTTGCTCTTTTTCTTTTGGTGTCTTTTTCAGATCTGTCCTTTTCCGTTCTTCCTTTCTTTTTTTTCACCTAAACAGTCTGGCAACACTAGGAGTTCTAATGGTATGTGTTAAGGACGGGTGTCTGATCGAGGTGCTTGCATCCATTTGCAGCTAATTCGTTGCTATTTAGGGTACATTCATGCCTCTTGAGATCTTCAAAGTGCATTTCCGGTTGGCCTGGAGCGGGTGCTTTCCTCGACTGTGCTCTCTTTGTGGTGCCGTGTGCATTTTCGGACTTGGTGGTCACACTTTTTGTTTTTGGTGGTTCAGAGTCAACTTTTCGTGACAGGTGCAGGAAGTCGGAGCGATTTTTTGCGATGCGCAGATTTCATGGCAGGCTTGGTGCTTTGGACATGGCTGCGGGATTCGGCGTGCTCTGACTTCGTGGAGTGAGTCGTGAGTGTTGGACACCTGGCTTGTTTTCAGAAGTCGGAAGAAGTCTCAAGCGAAAGCTGCGCTTTGGTTTCTTGATGTTGTCTTTTGAAGTGCTCTTTCTGCGAGTCGTCTTGGCAGGGCTGCGCGATGTGAATTTTGATGTGGCAGGCGCAGCACTTTGTGGACCTTGGGGTGCATATTTCGTAGCAGGCACAGTGCTTTGTGGACCTTGAAGTGCAGACTTCGTGGGAAAAATGTGCTCTCGTATCTGTGCTCAGACATCTATCTCTCTCTACACCTCTAGACCTCTAGAACTCTGGACCCACACCTTCAATTCTAAGCTTGCACCATCATCGCCACCAACCGTCATTGCCGCCATCACCACCACACCATCACCACGATCACCATCATCACCACCATCACCCCTCTCTTTGGAACCCAATGCATCTAGATCTCTAGACCGTCCTCTCCTGCACCTTCTAGACCTTTGACTTTTAGACACACTGTTTTGGGTTTCTTGCCGGGATGATTTGTTCTTTTTCACGAAAGCTAGCATCAGCTAGCTGGAGTTGCTCTTGCTTTAGCAAGTCAAGGGCTCGCAGCCTCGAGAATCATGAATCACGTGAAAACTTCACGTGTAGGG
>CAXAMN010016891.1:382411-444214 GCA_963970005.1 Durusdinium trenchii
CCTCCAACCAAATATGGCCTCAAACCGAGTAGCGATGGCCTCCAACCTACTAAGGATGGCCGTAGTCCATTCATGTATTTTCTGAGCTTCCTAAGAGCTTCACAGGGGACAGAGTCTGGGCGTAATACATGTTCCTACCTGGTCGGGCAGCTCTACCAAGGTCCTGGCCTTTGCTGGTGAAGTTGAATTGCCCTCCCAAGAGCATCCCAGGTACAGTCGACCTGTTCAAAAAAGATGAACACGCTGTTGAATAAGGTAGAAAAGAAGGCAGGAAAGAAAGAAGTGCCGTTGACGACAAGAAAAGACAGGGACAAGGCAAGAGAGGTCTAAAGGCCCTGAACCACGTTGTAGGTCGATTGATTCTCTCCCTTTTCCTCTCAAGCTTTGCCTGCGGGGGAACTCAGAGCAATCGAATCTAAGGGCACCACTTTTGCATTCCCTGACGATTCAACTATGAGATTGTCCTCGTAGAACAAGAAGAAGAAGAAGATTCAACTTTCATATTATGTACAAAAAAGAGAAACAAATCATACAATGCACATATTATACTATGTTGTATTATATTAAATTATGTTACAGTATATTATATCAATTATCATATAGTATTACTTTCATGTTATGCACATTGTTGTGTAAGCAGGTCCAGTTTTTTCCAAAAGCCCAGACTGGCTTGACAGCTACTTACACCGGGGTGCTCTTTTACAAGGTGTTTGGTCACAAGAAGGTTTCGGACATGAAGTGCAAAAGGTCTTTGGAGGCCATTGCTGGTAGGTTGGAGGCCATCTCTATTAGGCACCTTTTCCTACTAGTTTGGAGACCATTCCATGTAGGAAAACATCTTGAACGGACGCACCTGAGTTGCGGTGATCATTGTCCTCGACCAGATCGAGGATGCTGCCAGCAACGAAGACCGGCGTGTCACCCACAAGATTGCCAGGGGCTCCGAGAGCAAGGGAGATGACTTGAGTTGATGGAACGAAAGAAGCTTGCTACTAGGAACAAGAAGCTAGTAGAAACAATCTATAAATTAGAATTTAATTAGAATCAAATTAACATTAGTAGAGGAGGCTACTAGTTGGAACGAAAGAAAGGTCTAAAGGTCTGAAAGAAATGTCTGGCAGGAAGGGGTAGTAGCAAGGACGCTACTAGTAGCTCCTGGCCTTACCACTAGCAACAAGACCCTACTAGTAACAATGGAGAGCGACACTGCGATGACAATGGAGTCGCTCCGCTAAGCACGTCTCCCAAGCTGAGGTGAAAAATGTCGTGACTGGCTTGAGCATTTTGGTGGGTTTCACGTGGGAGACCACCATGGACGGATGTGCCGACACTTGGAGCATGAAGTCCAGAGAATGACGGGGGCTATTGTTTTCCACCAAAGTGATTTGGTTTGCAAGAGATCATGTGGTTGGAGGCCATCCCTAGTAGGTTGGAGGCCATCGCTACCAGGTTCATTTTGCTATTAGGTTGGAGGCACCGGGCCTAAGTGGAGTGAAGACAATCTCATTCATGGCATCAGCGCCGTGCTAGCAGAGGAAGCAGTCTTCTCCACCATTCACGAGAACGAGAGGGCGCGATTGGCTGCTGGGCCAAGCAGTTTTGACACAGCGAAAGAGGTGATGAGAGTATCCGATGGTGAAAACATGTTGAAGGCAATCGCTAGTAGGTTGGAGCCCATCGGGTACACAGTGTACTTGGAACATTCCCCAGGTACACAGGTGGGTTCGTGAAGTACCAGGCCTGAGAAATAGGAGTTTTTCTACCCAAGGTGCCTTACCATCCAGAAAAGTCTAGTGTCAGTGTCTATCAAGAAAACGCAACGTTACATGGTTGCAGTGACCTTTTAGATGTTTCTTCCCGAAAGCATTGCGAAGGGTTCTTCCGGAAAATCACTTGAACACTTACACTTCTATACTTACAATGGCACTCATCCAAGTGTAAGCATGCAAGTGTAGCGGAGGGTGGGACGAACAGCGTCAACCGAAAATGCAACCCTCTGCGGAGATCGTGCGTGTCGATTTCGCGAAATGCAGGCGAGAGTGCGATTTGGCCCATGCCCAGAGTGCCATTTGTCCGGTTCCGGCGCAACCCTTTGCCGAGATCGTGCGTGTCGAGGGTGCGAAATGCAGGCGAGAGTGCGTTTTGGAGACTTGCCGCTTCACTTTTGGAGGAAGTCTCGTACGAAGCGCTCGTTTTGGAGACTTGCCGCTTGACTTTTGGAGGAAGTCTCGGACGAAGCGCGCGTGTGATATGTTTGCTTCTAGTGTGTGGATAGACCGTGTGGACAAGGTACGTTCGTGATGTCGCAGTGCCACTGGGATTTGCGCGGCCTTGGTGGGAAGTGCGTTTGCGTGGCGCCGTGCCAGTGGGGAGCGCGAAACATGCTGGCGTAAACGCGGCGTGTCACATGATGTCGCAGTGCCATGGGGATCTGCGCGGCCTTGGTGGGAAGTGCGTTTGCATGGCGCCGTGCCACTGGGGAGCGCGAAACATGCTGGCGTAAGCGCGGCGTGTCGCTGGTGAGCGGGATCATTGTGGCATCAAGAGTGTCCCAAAAGAGTGCCCCGCAAGAGCTTCCTACAAGAGTGACCCACAAGAGTGTCCTACAAGACGGTGTGTCGCTGGTGAGAGGGATGGTTGGTGGTATTATGTGATACGTTTGCTTCTAGTATGTGGCGGACCTCTTCAGCGTTGTGCTGACACAGCGAGAAATGCACCAAGGTTGGCGCTCCTGAGCCACAACACTGCGCTGCCGTTTCATTTGATCGACGTCTACACCCCCTCACCGCTGTACACACACTTAGGATAGGGTGAAAGCGGTGCCACACGCCGGCCTAGGGTTCCATTTCCTAAGAGTACACGCACGAACCACGGGATCCTGGGGGTCTTCAAGAGGAAGTAGGGCCCAAAAGCAAAAAAGAACGAACGGCGGACGAACAGGCTGACGACGTTCCGCTCGCATCTGCAGTGCAAAGAAAAAACAACAAAACATCAGAGCATCGAGGTTCTTGGCTTAGCCTCTTGCCATACGGAAAGTGGAAAATTGCAGGTACGTTCGGATGATCAGTCCGAATATCCCACTCTGTGACCTAGCTTCGTTGAACTGGGTCAGTCACAGAGTGCCCAGTTCGCCTGCAAAAGGATCCCTATGATTCCAAGGGTTACACACACACGCCTCCCCGAAGGGAGGCATGTTTTAAGCTCCGCGCCAAAAGGTGCGGATAAAGTAGTAGCAAGGCCAGGAACCTCTAGTAGCGTCAAGGTAGCGACCTAGCACCTAGTAGGAAGGCCAGGAGCCCGTAGTAGCAACCCAAGCTAAGGTCCCGACAGGAGGGAGGGGTAGGGAGAGACGAGAAAAAGGAAAGAGGAGGAAGGAAGGTGTTCCCAGCTACGACGCAAGCGTCCAAGGACACACCAAAAGAAGAGCGGAGAAGGGTTCCCAGCTATGACAAAAGCATCCAGGGACACCCAACGAGGAAGGAAGGTGGAGAGGAAAGAGAGAAAGAAAGAAAGAAAGGGAGAGAAAGGGAGAGGAGAAAAAAGGAAAAGGCAGGTGTTCCCAGCTACGAACAATCGTCCAGGGACACACCAAAGAAAGAAAGGGGTGATCCTGAGTCTTCCATTCAGGAAAACCCCAAAAAGCAAGGAAAGAAAGGGGAGGGAAGGGGAAGCAGGGGGACTAAGCTCGCAACAGGTTCCAATGAACCTTGAACAGACTTCGGTCGCTGCGACCACGTACGGCTTGCCCAGGGGCTGCCACCTTTGACCGCTACGGTCACGTAAAGGCATAAGCCAGCTTGGAATTCCTAAGATGTTGGAGTTCTGGTGGCATGAGCCAGCTACTGTCCGCTGCGGACACGTACATCTCCGGGCAGGGGAGATAACGACGTACACCTGTTCGACGGGTCCACGGGAGGCACTCTGCGGGCTCATCCCGGGTTGGCACGAGGCCAAACACACTTAGGATAGGGTGTACTGAACTGAAAGCGGCGCCACACGCCGGCCTAGGGTTCCATTTCCTAAGAGTACATGTACGAACCACGGGATCCTGGGGGTCTTCAAGAGGAAGTAGGGCCCAAAAGCAAAAAAAAACGAACGGCGGACGAACAGGCTGACGACGTTCCGCTCGCATCTGCAGCGCAAAGAAAAAACAACAAAACATCAGAGCATCGAGGTTCTTGGCTTAGCCTCTTGCCATACGCAAAGTGGAAAATTGCAGGTACGTTCGGATGATCAGTCCGAATATCCCACTCTGTGACCTAGCTTCGTTGAACTGGGTCAGTCACAGAGTGCCCAGTTCCCCTGCAGTGAAACAACATCCAAAAGGATCCCTATGATTCCAAGGGTTACACACACACGGACATAGATACACACATAGACACTCTGACATTGGTTTGCTGTTAACTCAATTCCCACGTTGAGAAGGAAGGTGAGGGAAACGCAAGGTGAAAAGGTCAGCGCACTTGTATTGTTTGAACAAACTGTTGACATGTCTGCGGTGGCGAACGTCAGCGCGACTCAGCTGCATGAGAAAGCGGCAAAAGGTTTGGGGGAAGGTATCATGAACCACCATGAAAACAAAAAGGAAAATTGGACAGCTTGTTCAAAAGTTCAGCAGGTACACAGGGATGATCAGTCCCTGCTTCCCCTTCTTGTCCACAGCTTCGTTGCGTGTGGTAGGACAAGAAGCCCACACGCCCCTGCTTCGAAACATCGGAACCCTTAGGTACAGGGGTTGACACACACACACACACAGTGCCGCTTTGCGGCGCTCGTGGGAACGACCTGAATAGGCACCTAAAAAGCCTTAGAAACAAAAGAAAGAAACACAGAAAGAGCAGCGCTAAGAGGGCAAGAGAGAAAGATAGGTGTAGAAAAAAGGTGAATACTTAGCCCTTGACTGGGGCAGGGAAACGAGCCTCAAGAACAACCTAAGAAGCCTGAGAGAAAGCCCAAGAAACGACCGAAAGCGTAAGACAGAAAGGGGGGGGCAGGGAGGGGGTGTATGTAGCATGTGTGTGTCCATGTGTGTGTATGACTACTTACTACTTAGCACTCTAGAGTTACTGACTACTTAGCCGAGGCGAGTTAAATGCAATAGTTAGGGAGCGGGGCTTTAGTCTTAGACCGCCCGGGTAGAGAAGACTAGAACAGGAACAACAAAGGGAAAGGCACCGACACACAAGTGTGTCGAGTACCATTTCCCTGTGTTGCCCTAAGTAGGTGGGGAGTAGAACTCGGCGGGGGGGGGGTTGGGGAACACGCCTGACCTCAAGTAGAATGCCGTTTTTTAGCCCGGCGGCTATGGTTGTTCACCGTGAAAGCCCGGCGGCTCTTTGTTCAGACAATTCAGTAGTGAAACAAAGTCGGTTAAGAAAAATCCAACGAGTGGTGGAAACGAAGAATCAGTAACACAAATTCCGGAATGATTGCAGGGCCTCCTTGCGGAGGATCACACCCAGCACCCAAGTGGGACGGCTGAGCGGTTCACACCCTGACATTGGTTTCCTGTTAACTCAATTCCCACGTTGAGAAGGGAGGTGAGGGAAACGCAAGGTGAAAAGGTCAGCGCACTTGTATTGTTTGAACAAACTGTTGACATGTCTGCGGTGGCGAACGTCAGCGCGACTCAGCTGCATGAGAAAGCGGCAAAAGGTTTGGGGGGAAGGTATCATGAACCACCATGAAAACAAAAAGGAAAATTGGACAGCTTGTTCAAAAGTTCAGCAGGTACACAGGGATGATCAGTCCCTGCTTCCCCTTCTTGTCCACAGCTTCGTTGCGTGTGGTAGGACAAGAAGGCCACACGCCCCTGCTTCGAAACAGCGGAACCCTTAGGTACAGGGGTTGACACACACACACACACAGAGAGACCCACACACTTACTCAACACACTAGACTTAACACTTCACACTTAACATTTAAAATTACACCGGCAAGGGACCCCAAATAGTGTAAAGAGGAACAGATGGAACAGGGGCCAACAACTTCCAAAACGGCAAGTTCATTGAAATTCAAAACCCTTCAAGAACATCTGCACATCGAGATTCACGAGCACAAATGAGAGCACACATATGAGAGCATATGGGAGCACATATGAGAGCGCATGAGAGCACACATCTGAGAGCGCAAATGTGAGAGCACATACAAGCACAAATCTGAGAGCACATAGGCGAGTACATAGGAGCATTTCGAAGTTCACAATGTACCGCGCCTGCCACGAAATCTGCGCATCGAGGTTCACAAAGTACTGCGCCTGCCACGAAATCTGCACATTGAGATTCACAAAAAGTGCTGTGCCTGCTACGAAATCTGCACATTGAGATTCACAAAGCGCTGCACCTGCCACGAAATCTGCGCTTCCAGACTCAGCAAGTGCTGCGCCTGCCACGAAATCTGCACTTCCAGACTCAGCAAGCGCTGCGCCTGCCACGAAATCTGCGCATCGAGATTCACAAAGTACTGCACCTGCCACGAACTCTGCACATCTAGATTCACACAGTGCTGCGCCTGCCACGCAATCTGCACATCGAGATTCACAAAGTGCTGCGCCTGCCACGAACTCTGCACATCGAGATTCACAAAGTGCTGCGTCTGCCACGAAATCTGCACATCGAGATTCACAAAGTGCTGCGCCTGTGGCAAAGTGCTGCGCCTGCCACGCAATCTGCACATCGAGATTCACAAAGTGCTGCGCCTGCCACGAAATCTGCGCATCGAGATTCACAAAGTGCTGCGCCTGCCACGAACTCTGCACATCGGAGATCCAAAATGAGCAAATTGCACGAGGCTGAAATGCGTTTCAGAAATGCTGCGCCTGTCACGAAATCATGCCTGCAGGTCATACGAAATGCTGCACTGAGCACGCAAAATCATCCTCAAGGTCAAAGTCCAAAAATGCGACCCCTCTCACGAATGCAGCCGTTTCACCTCAAAATGTCGCATCCATGGTGCGGATTCCCTGCGCCTGCCACGTGAAACGCAGTCCTGCGAATGACACACGCCTGCCAACGTTTTTGCAACGTCCACAAAACACTGCGCCTGCCACGAAATTTGCAAAGTCTCCGATTCCTTGCACCTGCCACGTAAAATGACCTTTTCGAGGCTCCAATGTGTCGAATTCCTTGCGCCTGCCACGCGAAATTCACTTCAGGTCCGAAAACGAGCACGGCACCTGCACGAGAGCTTTGTCCCGGAAGCGCGAAAACCGCGCCACCCACTTTATGCGAGCCTGCGCAGTCGAAATGGACATGAGGAATTCAAAAAGTAACTTTTGTGCGAGCCGGCCCACGCAAAATGCCAGGGCCACACGCGCGAACCCTGATCTAAACCCGCTTGATTCTTACCGTAATAAGAACCCCTTAGTGCGGAGCACTATTTGGGGAACTCAACACACAACTCACATTCTAACTTCACACGTGGTGAAAAATGCTTTCGGGCCACTCGTCGTCTAGTCTTTTTGTCGGCTCAGACCTTTTTGCGTCATGTTGCATTGGCTGGTGATTCCGAGGTCTCAAAGTTCATGGGCGCCTGGGATAGGACTTGTGCCGATGGCGGGACTTTGGAAGGTCTTTCTATTAGTAGTAGCGATGCCCTTTGCTACTAGTAAACTTGTTAGTAGTTTGGCCTGGAGCTACTAGTAGCGTCCTTGCTCCTAGTAGCGATGCCCTTTGTTCTTAGTAGCGTCCTTTGTTTCTCTTTGCATTTTCCATTTGTGGACCCTTCGTGTTTATCCCCTTTCTTGTTTTTGTGGAAAGAATTGTTTGTCTCTATTTTGTTCCTTGACACGTGTGAGTTTTGCGATGAAGGGGACATACTGCGGAAGACCTGGAACCTGAAAGACCGTCCAACTGCAGTCTGCCCCTTGTGACGATCGGACCTTGGAAAGCTACTAGGAGCAAGGACGCTACTAGGGGCTCCTGGCATCGCTACTAGGAGCATTCTTACTAAACTACCAGTAGCTCCTGGCCTCACTACTAGGAACAAGAAGCTATTAGGGGCTCCTGGCCTTACTACTAGGAGCAAAGGGCATCGCTACTAGGAGCAAGAAGCTACTAGGACGCCACGCACCTCCAGAGAGGCGACAAGTCCTAATCCCCATTGTAGACACTTCATGCGTGTGGCCATCACTACTAGTGACTAGTGATTCCGAATGGTTTTACTTCATTCGGTCTATCAACTCCAATTGCCGCCTGTCCGAGCTGAGGGGTTGTTGTCATTCTGCTCATCGTTCTGCCGGCCTGGCGCAGGTGAGAACTTAAGCAGTTTCCCTGTGAAATATCAGCCAGATGTTGAACAGTTTCAGTTTTCCATTCTATGTGATTATGGTTTCAAAGAGATGATGTGGTTGAAGGCCACCGCTATTAGGTTGGAGGCCATTGCTCTTAGTAGGTTGGAGGCCATCGCTATTAGATACAAAGATGAAAAGCACAAATGTATAATATAATTTGCTCTTTGGTTGGAGGCCATTCCTAGCAGGTTGGAGTCCATCGCTAGTAGGTTGGAGGCCATCGCTAGTAGGTTGGAGGCCATGACTAGTAGGTTGGAGAGCATCATCGCTAGTAGTAGGTTGGAGGCCATCGCTAGTAGGGCCATTGGTAGTAGGCTGGAGAGCATCGCTAGTAGGTTGGAGGCCATCGCTAGTAGGCTGGAGAGCATCGCTAGTAGGTTGGAGGCCATCGCTAGTAGGCTGGAGAGCATCGCTAGTAACGTAGGTTGGAGAGCGTCGCTAGTAGGTTGGAGAGCATAACTAGTAGGTTGGAGGCCATCGCTAGTAGGTTGGAGGCTGGAGAGCATCGCTAGTAGGTTGGTTGCATCGCTAGTAGGTTAGAGAGCATCGCTAGTAGGTTGGAGGCCATGACTAGTAGGTTGGAGAGCATCGCTAGTAGGCTGGAGAGCATCGCTAGTAGGTTGGAGGTCATAGTGGCTACTCTTTGCAAGAAATCATTATATTTAGCACTTCGGGCCCTTTGGGCGCTTTGGGCCCCTCAACCCCTCAAGAACGAGGCCACAAGACGCAGACGGCAGAAGAAGAAAGATAATAAGAAACGATATAACAAAAGGAACACAGAACTTTAGACACCAGAGAACACTTTCAGACACAATTTTCCTCACTTGTTTGTTTTGCTTTCGCAGGTATGTGCTCCACACTGTCTTCCGGCTGCTAAAGCACCAGAGGGACCAACGTGCAGCGCAGAAGTTGGCAGACAAGCTGCAACGCTTGGACCCAAAGCTTCAAGAGGACCAGCTTCGGATGGCGTTCACATGTGGAGAATGTTATCGAAGAAAAAGAAAAAGGACAGGTGCACAATTGATGAACAAAGGTTGGAAGAACATACAATTTGAATTCTGCCTCAACTTTCACAATCGATCCTGTGTGTTTTTTTGTTTGAACAAGATGTAACATGTATTTATCAACTACTTTATAGAGACACTGACTCTATTTTCCATCATTTTTCTCTCGTTCTTTAGTTAGACCTTTGACCTGTGTTTCGGTGTTCCTTCTTATTTTTGAACGTATATTCAACCCTTTACAGTATGACGCAGTCTTCTATTCATCCTTCCTTGTGTTGAGGATGGCAGGGATATATTTTGTTCTTTGAATATCATTTTTCCTGTTCATAGCCACAACGCATCTCTTCGAATTGGAGAACATCAAATCATATATGTTGAACAAACCACATCAAACCATTTTCTGTAGGAAGAAATGCTTTTGTTCGATGGTTCCATGTTCTTTTGTTCTTTTGTCAGATTCCGCAGTCCCTCCAACCGTTCATGGCTGACACGCACAAATCGAATGTACCAACGCATTTAGGCCCGAGTGTGATAAAAGCATCGCTTTTGCTTCGCATGGTAGCGGAGCCCTGGTCGTAAGAACCGGGCTCTGCTACCCACGTTTTGCACCACGACTCTTCGCCGCCATAGGCGCCAAGGAGCTTCCTCCACCGGATTCTGGCTCACCGAGCTCTTGCTCCTAGCTTGCATTGCAGGTGCAGCAGGAGACAACTGGATCCAAGAGGCGAACTACTATCTTCCTGGCACGGTGGTCCCTCTGTCCGGCAGGAGGAGCTTGCGGCGATACCACACGGTCGTGGTGGCCAGTGACAATTACGTGGGTAGGTTGATCTGGGCCCGAAGCGAGAAAAGTGTGAAGGCCTCGCTGACCTTGCAGGAGCGAGGAAGAGGAAGAAACAAAGAAAAGAAGAGGAAAAGGCTGGTTGTGATCGTCCCAGCCAAGTGGAAGTTCATCGGAAGAGCAGAAAGGTTTCGAGACGAAACCACAGCTGAAGAGGCTTGTGAACTGCTGGCCAACTGGGATCTTGAGAGCCTGATTGGATATGCAGGACTTCGTCTTGACGAGGACGACAAGCCAGCAGCAAAGGTTGAGGAGAAGCTCTTTTGCCCCTACTTGCCCTACATCAGGGACATGGCGGAGGAAAGCCTACGACAGATTTCACAGGCTTTGGAACGACTGACTGTGCATCAGAGTGCAGCAGCTTGGTCAAGGCATGTCAAAACACCAGACATTTTCAAACCTGACACCCGAGATCAGGAATTGAAGCAATGGAATGACTGGAAGTTTGGCTTCATCAACTATGTGAAGAGCATTGAGCCGAACATGGCAGGTAGCATGAAGATGGTGGAGGACAACCTGAATGGCGACTTCACATTCGATGATATGACGGATGAAACAAAAGCCATGGCAGTGAGGCTGTATGCAGTGCTCACCTCGTACTTGAGGAACAGGCCGCTGAAGTTGGTGCGGCACATACGACATGAAAATGGATTTGAGGCATGGCAGCGACTGTTGAAGGAGATGCAACCTGCAACCCGTGCTCGAGCTTTGGCACTCTTGACTCAACTGTCACGAGTGCAGTTCGCAGAAGGGAAGACCATCTCAGAACAACTGCCACAGTACGAGACCATCATCACCGAGTACGAGAGGATCTCAGGCCATACATATGCAGATGATGCAAAGGTAGCATCAATCCTGCAGGCAGTGCCACCGCATTTGAGGGCTCACCTGCAGTTATGGATCAGTGACGAGACAACGTATGAGCAGGTGAAGAACAAAGTGATGGAGTTGGAGGCCCTGGCTACGCGGTGGGACAGCTCAAACAGCTTGAGCCTGCCGACGCGGATGAGCATGGATGAGGCGACCCCCATGGAAGTTGACTACATCCGTGGAGAGAAGGGCAAGAAAGGAGGAAAAGGGAAGAGCAAAGACCAGAAAGGCAAGACAAAAGGAAAGGAGAAAGGGAAAATGAAGACTGATGGCAAAGGATCGTGGAAGAGCAACGATACAGGAAGATCTCAATGGGAGAAAGGTGGTTTTGGCAAGAAGGGAAAATCGCCAGACAAAGGTGCAAAAGGCAAGGCCGGAGCCTGCCACAACTGTGGGAAACCAGGCCACTACGCCAAAGATTGCTGGGCACCTAAGCGAGCCCAGGCCGAGGTGAATCAAGTAGAAGAGCAATTGCCAGCTGGAGGAAATCCCGGTGGAGCAAGCTCATCAAGCCAAGGAGGACAGACCATCACCACATCCAGTGTGAAGATGGTTCGGTTGGAGACACCACCTGAATCGAGATCGCTGGAAATCTTTGACCTGACAACGCCTCGAGGATCAGAAGAGGCAGCAGTGCCACCGTGGCGAGTGGGCATGATCAGGTTTGAACTTGTTGAGGATGAGTTCAAAGAGGCACAAGAGGAATGGAAAGATGAGGAGAAGTTCATGGACTGCATCTCTGTTGTGGCCATGGATTTGCAGGACAGCAGCGATGAGAAGGTGGTGCAGATGGTGAGGAGGACAAGTGAAGAGGAGCACGCATCCTGTGTGGTGACATTGGACAGTGGCGCGGATGTGTCAGTGCTTCCAAAGTCCTACGCAGGTGTAGGAAGATGGTCAGAAGGTTCAAAGCAGTTGAAGATGGTGGATGCCCAAGAAGAAAGATAGAGCACAACGGCATCACAAAAGCTCGAGTTCGAACAGTGGACAGCAGCGGAAAACAGATTGAGCTGGTTGAGGAATTCGTGCTCGGAAATGTCCAGCATCCAATTCTTTGTGCTGGAAAGTTGTTGAGAAAGGGATGGAGCATCACCGGCGCAGGAGATGGCCTGAACCTAAGACATGAGGAAAAGCAGGTCTCGGTTCCAATCAGCAATGAGAGGAACTCGTTGCAGCTGGAGGCCCACATCTATGTGATTGACACTGAGGAGACCCAGAAGGAAAGTGGAAAGGAGGCGAGAGTAATGGCTTTGAGGGGAACTCCCAGCAAGCACATCCAGGACTTGGAGATGGCTCCAGGCTGGCATCGTCTCCCCAACGGCATTGTTGCTTATAGTGACCCCATTGCAACCACACTGGCCGATCCACGAGGACAAATTGAGGATAAATGGAAGGCCAGATTGACCTTGGTGAAGGACAACGACGGAATGTGGACGCAGCTTGAAAATGAGGAGAACTTCATGTCATTGGGAGAGACCGCATTCAGGAAGATTGGATTGGGAGGCCCAGTGAGAACAATCAGTTTCTTCGCCCCATCGAAGATGGAAGATTACTGGGAGCATGACTCTGAGGTGCCAAAGAAACCCTTCCCAGAGGAGAAATCAAGGGAGCCTGAAGGCAGGCTTGATTGGTCAGAGGACGACAGAGAAGGTGAGGATGCAGATGGACACCAGAGACATCGAGAAGATGGTGGTTGCAGACAGGCCAAATGAAGTAGAGCTGGATGAAGTAGTGTATACCGACAAAATGTCCGTCAAGGAGCTGCAGTTGGCATGCAAAGAAAGGAATCTCCCTTACAGCGGCAGCAAGAGAAGGTTGTTGGATAGGCTGTTGGCCTTCAGAATCAACCTTGAGAATCAGATGAAGCTCAGCATTGCCAATAAGCTGTTTGAGGAGCAACAGAGAAAACCATTGACCTTGGGACAGCCCAAATTGCCCTCAAGAAAGGACCAAGAGGCACACTTTGTGACGCATATCCCCTATGCCGCATGGTGCCAAGCATGCGTCGCCAGCCGGGCAAAAGAGGGCCACTATGTCTCTCGAGAGGTGAAGGAAGATTTGGGCAAGAATTTGATTCAGTTGGATTTCTGCTTCACCTATACAGGAGAAGAGAAGAGAATGGATGAGGCGCCACCTGACAAAGTGGCAGAACGCTCGGATCAGTATGGCACGTGTTTGGTGATGACGTCGTCTGAGACGAAAGCAGTCCACACAGTGCCTATCCCCTCGACCTCAAGACCATCGAAGAAGTGATCCGCTTCTCCCTCGAGAACAGTGGTCGAGACCAATGTATCTTCCAAGGTGACTCAGAACGCTCGATGCAACAGATTTTGAGGTCAGTGCAGCAAGTCCGTGCAGTGATGGGCCTGCAGTGTGAGATTCGGTTGACAGGCAGCGGACAGCATGCATCGAATGGCCAAGTTGAAAGGGCAGTCCAGACAATGAGGAAGTTGGCAAACTGCCTAAGGTCGTATGCAGAGGGACGAGCTTTCATCAAGATCATGCGGAACCTCCATATGTACCCCTGGTCATTCAGATATGCATCATTCCTGATCAACAGATTCAGAGTCCTCGAGAAGATCGGAAAGACAAGCTATGAGCTGGCCACTGGACATGTGTACCGAGGAAAACTGGCACTGTACGGAGAATCAGTAATGTTCAAAAGGATGACGAAGTACAAAGCCAGTGACACATTTGAGAGAGGCGTCTGGGTTGGAAAGCACAGTTGGAATGACACCCACATCATTTTGACGCCTGAAGGAGCCTTTGAAGCGAGGACAATTAGAAGGCTGCCAGTGGAGGAGAGCTTCATAGGAACAGACATGATCATTGCAAAAGGCCTACCATGGGCGTATTCACCACAAGGGATCATGATGAAGCATGGTGGTTCGGCGCAGAGATACAGGCAACCCACACTGGAGAACGAGGCCACTGAAGAGGAAATGAAGATGATCACAGAAGCAGTGGCAGCCGGGGTAGTGACACCTGCACCCGGACTGAAGCCGCAACCGACTACACCATGTCTTCCTCCAGTGACAGCCCCTATGACTCCAGCAATCGGTCGAGAAGCGCCAAAGAAGAGAAGCGCAGAAGGAGTTGAGGAAGAGCCAGAAGCAAAGAGGCATGACGACGAAGACTCTCCCCGACGAGCTCATGAAAAGAGAGACTCATTGCATGAGGAGGAACAAGAGCAAGATTCCCAGGCTCTATCCACCACATTATGCTGGAATCCAGGCCATAGAAGCCCATGGAGATGAAGAGGTGAACGATGAGCTGATCCCAGAAGACCTCTCTGAGGAGTTCTTTGCAGGATATGGAGGGAACGAAGACGATGAACCTCCAATCACATCAGAAGCTCACCTGGAGCGCCTTGATCATGAGGCTAGGTTGAATGAGGTGAGCAGGATGATCAAGATACCAGCTATGGTGGAGTGTGAGCCGGGAGAAGTTGAGAAAGAAGGAGGTTACATCATCTCCACGAAATTCGTTCTCACGTGGAAGCACAGGCTTGAACAAGGTAGATGGTTCCGCAGGGCAAGGCTGGTTGCCAGACAATTCAAAAGCAGCATCAACATTGAACAAACGTTTGCACCAACATCCATGTTAGTGGTGCCCAAGATGCTGATCCACCTACTGCTGAATGTCTGCCGCGAGTTCACGGCCATGACCCTCGACATAAAGGATGCTTTCCTCATGGCCGACCAGCCCAAGGAGGAGAAAGCCTATGTGGATGTGGATGGAGTGATCTACAGGTTGGTGAAGTGCCTCCCAGGCCAAAGGACGGCAGCATCCCAATGGTTTCAGCTGTTTGCAAAGACAGCAAAAGACTTCGGGTTGGAGCAAGATGTCATGCAGCCGACCTTGCTTATGAAGGTGAATGAGATCTACATCACAGTCCACGTCGACGATGTCTTCATGGTTGGAAGGGAAGAGAAGTTGAGGGCCTTCGTGAATCATCTCAAAGAGAAAATGAAATGGAGCATTGAGGAAAAGGGCCCATTCCGAAGCGGAGAAACCTTCCATTACCTGAAGCGTGAGTTCGTACTGTACAACAACTGGTGTGACATCAGATGTGACTATAAACAGTACGAGAGCTTGGCGAAAGACATGGACATCTACAAGAAAGCCTACAGGAAGACACCTACAAGCCAAGAGTTCAGCAAGAAGGACGAAAGTGAAGAGCTGCAAGGAGAAGACATCACGCGCTGCAGAAGCGTGGTTGGAAGGCTGATGTACTTGGCGGGCGAAAGGCCGGACGCCCAATTTGCCATCCAAAGTCTGGCAAAGTTCATGTCGAAGCCAACAAGACAGGCTTGGAAGAATGCCTGGCACGTTTGCTCATACCTCCAAGGAACACAAGGATTCGGAGTGAGATTGGCAGCACGAGGCAAAGGGCAAACGGTGATGGACATTAGAGATGCAGATGAGGTAGAGGACAGGGAGAGACACTTGCTGGAAGTGGTGTGCGACAGCGACTATGCTGGGAACCGAAACGATAGAAAGAGCACAACTTCATTCCAGGTCCTGCTGGACGGCAACTTGATGGAGTCGAGAGTGAGAAGCCAGAAAGCTATCTGTCAGGAGAAGCAGAGTTCGTGGCCATGGTCGGAGGATGCTCGGACGGCTTGTTGATCCGGCATCTATGGACGAAGATGTGCAATGAAGAGTGCGAGATGAAGGTCAGATCAGACAGCTCAGCAGCACGCTCCATGGTCCAACGTCAAGGAATTGGCAGAGTCAGGCACATGGATGCCGCATTGCTTTGGATCCAACAAAAGGAGAAGGATAAGATCCTTTCAGTGAGCCCAATACCAACAGAGCTGAACACAGCGGACATCGGCGCAAAAGGCCTGACAAGAAGCCGACTGTTTGGTTTGCTCTTCATGCTCAAGGTGATCGATGGAGCTGGAGACCGAGTTGGGCATGAGGAGTATAAAGAGATAGAGCACCGCGAGAGGATGAGGAAAGGAACACAGAAGGTGCTCAAGAACAAGAACCTCCATGTTGGCCTGATCTGGCTACTCTCGAATCTGGAGAGTGTAGCCGGGATGAAGACAGAAGAGGCCAATGATGAAGAGGGGGACAATTGGAAGTGGTTGTGGTTGGTGTGCGCAACCATTGGGGCCTTGAGCCTGGACATCGAGGATACCTTCAAGAAGATGAGCAGGGAGTTTGACAAGTACATGAGCGGAAGGAAAGAAACAAAAGATGGAGAGACTCAGTATGATGAATGGAGTGGTCTGCAAGCTGAGAATGAAGAGTTGCAGACGAAAGTGTTCCAGCTGGACTTGTACGCCGAAGAGCTGGAACAAACCATTCAGCAAACAAGAGAGCAAAGAGATATGGCTCTTGCAGAATGCCAACTGGCATTGAAGCACGGCGAAAAGATGATGAGGAGGAATTTGAAGTACAGAGTTTGCCAATATGGCAAGCGCCTCCATTTTCATGAAAGCTGCCCGCATTTTGCGAGAGCAGCGGAGGTGCAGATGTGCGCGGTCTGCCTAAACGGAGAGGGGGTGTCAGATTCCGCAGTCCCTCCAACCGTTCATGGCTGACACGCACAAATCGAATGTACCAACGCATTTAGGCCCGAGTGTGATAAAAGCATCGCTTTTGCTTCGCATCTTTCGTTCTTTCTTCCTTTTGTCCTTTCCTATCTGCGGTAAGGGCAGCTCTAGCATCCAGCCCCAAGTCCCGGTTCGCCGACAACGTTGCGGACGGCGGCATCAGGATGGCCTTTTGGACATGTCGGACAGTGAAGAATCGGCCCCGGATCCGGAACTCACCTGTTGATCCGGCGCATCGCATGCAGTGCCATGTGGTACAAAACAAATGTTCTCTTGTTTCTAATAGCTTCTTGTTACTACTAGCAAGGCCCTTGCTCCTAGTAGCGATGCACTTGTTCCTAGTAGCTGACATATGCACTAGATATGGAGATGTAATCGGTGAACGAGGAAGACAATTTGGAATAAAGAGCTTCAGACCATTTGTGACATGCCATGTTGTTTGTTTCGGTCATCCTGTAACGTTGACAGAGGACATGTTGCAAGAGCTGGGAGATGTTTAATATCCCTCTGGCGTTGTGCATTCGTCGAACTCAGTTGAGACGACGCCTGGAGCTTGTTTCTGGTTGGTCGTGCTGATCATGTTGCTGTCCAAAGCTTGTGATTGGTTGGATGATAATAGTGGCCGTTCTTCAATGAAGATGTGGCTGACCAACCTGTGCTCCGAGTGCCCCTGAAGCAATTGAACTTCTGGAGGAGTTGAGTTGTTGCTGTTGTCCCTACAGCAGGCAACCAAGCGTTTACCGTTCAACCATAGAGAAACAAACCTTGGCTGCCGTTTGTAGTGGAAATTGGGCCTGATTAGGCCTCACTTGATTCCCTCAATATGAGTCCAATTTGGTCACTGCGTAGATTTTCGATGAGCCGAAAACTTGCCCGCCACTTTTGCCTTGTCGTGATGTTGTGGTCAACCGCATTGCTACACATGCCTCACAGCTTTGGCACCTTTAGAATGTAGTTGAGGAAAGGTTACTAGTAGCAACTAGTAGCAGGGGCATCGCTACTAGTAACAAGGGCAATACTAGTAGTAGCAAGAAGCTACTAGAAGCTTCTAAGGGCATCACTATTAGTAACAAGGGCATCGCTACCGTTTTCTGCCGCTTAGAGTGTCTGAGGCCCTTTCGACCATCACCCGTGCCACATCGGAGGGAGAAAAAGCTGACGCGGACACATTTAGAAGCATTCGCAAACCATTTTTTGAAAAACCATTTTGGAAGCTATTATAGCAAATTATTCTTCTTAATAACGTGTTTTTATCTTTTTTAAGGGGGGGGGCAGGCCGCTAGAGGTAGCTAGTAGTAGCTAAGTAACTTAAGTAGCTACTACTCATGATTTGGTTCCTGGATTTTTAGGAAAACTTAAGGTTGGAGGCCATCGCCACGAGGGTGGAGGCAAATAGAAAAACAACAACTAGGAGCAAGGACGCTACTAGGGGCTCCTGGCCATACTACTAGGAGCATTCTTACTACTAGGAACAAGAAGCTACTAGGGGCTCCTGGCATTTGTCCAGGAACACCCAAGAGCATCCGAGCCAGCAGTGGACCACCGCTTGGACCACCCTGGCAACAAAAGCCTCCAAGCTCCCTGTCCCAGCCGTGGTACGGTATGTATCATGGAGGCTCACCGGCGAACCTCATGCCCCAAAAAGTCCTCGCTTTTCAAACCCTTTTGGTGGCCATTCCTGGTTGCACCCAGCTCATCCCTCCAGATGCCGGACCAAATTCCTCTCACCTCCGTCCACCGACGGTCCAGGGTGAGAAGACCAACACCGTTTGCGGAACCTCCGTGGGTAAGCCTGGTGAAAACGAGAGAGATCAGTGGAAGGGTCTCAAAATAGCAGCATTACCTTTGCCATCGCTCTTAGAAACAAAGACAAATGTTAAGAGATGGAGTCCTGCCAACCGCTGAGGGTGGCCAAAATACTATGTTTAGTGATTTCGGAGTAGGAGTTGGAGCAAACGAAAAAGCAATCGCAGAGTGCAGGATAGGGGACAAGTCAAAAAACAGTGAGCAGAAAGGTGAACAGAAAGCGATCCAAAGGTGATGTGATTGAAATATGTGGATACCAAAAGCAAGAAGAAAGCAACAAAAAAGGTGACCAAAATGTGATCAAAAAAGCAATCCAGAATCGAAACCTAATATATAAACGTCACGTGTCGTTTCGGGAGCCGTTTCACAATATGTCAGTCAGTATGCTTACTATTTTCTCACTATTTTCTTGCTATTTGCTCACTATGTCTCCGCAATCACTTTTTGATTGCTTTTTTCCACATGTTGCACGAACACCCCAACCTATGTTGACTATTTTCTTGCTGAGTTCCTTACTCAGGACCTCGCAAAAAGTAAATCTACATTTCCAGTGGTTGCCTGTCGTCGCAAGTCTTAAGACAAATGATAAGGAAGAAAAATCTAACTGGATTTCTCGGTTGTAAACTGGAGCCAAACACCTTTTGAACGGGAACGGCAAGATGACACTGCAGGGTTGTGCATGTGATGAACACAGGTGTTGTCGTTTTGACCAATTGAGGTCATGAAGGGTTTCTGATGCTTTGTTCCTGCATCCTCTTTTTCGCCCGCCTGAAGCGTGCCCAGGAATACATGGCTCCCGAAATCATCAAGAAGGAATCCTATGGCCTCATGGTCGACTGGTCGGGGCATACAGATGTGCTTCCTGCATTTAGATGTGTTTTGGGGTCCATGGCGTTTTGCGCTGTTTTCTGTAAAACTAGCAAAGGAAAGAAACAAGAAAGCTTCAAAGGTCAAAAGAAATTCTGGTCGATGTCTTCCAGGCTCCTAGATGGCTTCTTCTTCGTCGTTGTCTTCTTCTTTCTGCACTTAAGTTTCCAAAAACATGTAGGAACCAAATCATTGAGGCGAGCGCTTCCTTAAAGAAGCGTGAGCTATCCTGCGTCCTGTTCCTAGAAGCGTCCTTGCTCGGAGTAGTAAGGCCAGGAGCCCCTAGTAGCGTCCTTGCTCCTAGTAGCTACTTAGTAGCTTCCTCTTCGGTCCTCCCGTTTTCCTCATTTTTTTCCATGCTCGGTGAGGTGGTCCTTTGGCGTGCTCACGTATGAGATGCTCGTTGGGCGCTCACCCTTCAACGACCCAGATGCCAGGGCCTCGGGGCCACGAAAGGAGATGACAGGGAGAACAATGAGAAAAAGCAATGAGAAGATTTGACGAATGGCGATGGCCTCCAACCCAAGAAGAGCGATGGCCTCCAACCTACAATGAGAGAAAGAAGAAGAAAAGAAGAATTGAACTCTAGACGAGGGGTTTCTCTGGATAGTAAAGAGTGGTTACATCCAAAAGGCGTAGGGGCAAGGTGTATGGGGTTAGTAAGTCCTGCTTTGGGAATCCAGACAGACATCAAAGAAAGGCATGCCTCCTTTTGTGACGACTGAGATGGGTTCAGATATGAAACATGAATTACGACCTCAAACTACCTTAGCTGTCATATCAATCTGTGGCACTCCAAAAACCGTCAGCATCCAGAATCAGGGCCAACACCTGAGAAATTGAAACATTCACGGTTGAATTCACAAGTGCATAGGTCATAAGCCACCCTGGAAGTTTGAACAATGTCGTCATGCTGCATGAACATAAAGACCCAGCCTGACCCCCTGGCCCTGCGTACCACCCCGAGACAAATTTTTGACACTGACGACTGAAACAAACAAGCTGCGTCGTCCGCAGAAAAGGAAAAGTAGGAAAACAGATAGAAGGAATACGCTGAAAGCTCTTGTACCGAGAGAATTAACAATGCCTTTTTCTTGCTACTAGGGGCTCCTGGCCATACTACTGGCAAGAAGCTACTAGAAGCAAAGGGCATCGCTACGAACAGAGCAAGGACGCTACTACGAACAAGTGCATCGCTACTAGTAACAAGTGCCTTACTACTAGGAGCAAGGACGCTCTTATATTTTCTTTTGACGTTCGCAGGAGAACCAGGTCTTGGCCTTGGCGCTCTCGGGCCGCGTGAGTTATCCGGTGGCCCGGGGCCTGGGTCGACATCCGATGCCGTGACAAGCGATGCCAGGAGCCCCTAGTAGCTTCTTGTTACTACTAGTAAGGCACTTGTTACTACTAGCGTGGCACTTGTTCCTAGTAGCTTCTTGTTACTAGTAATGCCAGCAGCTACTAGTAGCTTCTTGCTCCTAGTATGCCCTTTGTTCCTAGTAAGTAGCTTTTTGAAAAAGAGAAAGAGAAATATTCTATTTCGGATGCAAAGATGAAGGCCTCTTTTACAAAGAAGAGATCTATTTCACAAGTTGATCTCACGTGTTCTCTTGTTTCCAAACGGAATGGTAGAATCTATTTGGCTCGTTCTTGTGAGGAGTCAGAGTCAGGAAGGTATCAATTCAGCTATAGTTATATAGTCAAGTTCGGATTCCAATGGAACAGCCGACCTTCCTGCCGTCACCCAGTTCTTCTCGAAGCAGTCCAAAGATTTTGTGGGTAGGCCACGACGGGTTGATCGGCTCCGAGTGGGTGGACGCCAAACACATGGCTTTGTCAGTCGGATGTGGTCCGGGTCAGTGGTAGCGGTAGGACTTTAGGGCAGTACGGTTCTTCGGTTCTTCACACGCAATTACGGTCTAATATAGTTTGCTAGGATGGAGGCCATCGCTGACAGTAACAAGGGCATGGCTAGTAGTAACAAAGGGCATGAGTACTAGGAGCAAATAGCTACTAGTAACAAGAAGCTACTAGGAACAAAGGGCATCGCTACTCGGAGCAAGAACGCTAGTAGGTGAGCTCCTGGCCATGACATGTGTGGAGGCTGTTGACAAAGAGCCCCACACGGCGATTGGGCGCTCCGGAGATCTCAGCCCTGAGCTCCCAGCTGGTGGCGGTTTGTTCGTTCTTATGGGCAGGTTGCTTCTAGTAGCTTCTTGTTACTACTAGTAAGGCACTTGTTACTACTAGCGTGGCACTTGTTCCTAGTAGCTTCTTGTTACTACTAGTAAGGCCCTTGCTCCTAGTAGCGATGCTTCTTGTGCTCCGGAAAACTCCGAGGCTTTTAGGTCTTTCTTGGAGCTTTCCCTTTCGTTTCAATCATAGTTGCTTTGGTAACAGACCTGTGCCTCTCAGAAACACAACGTTCAAGTACGAGATAGAACTAGGAGTCTCATATCAGTCCACTTCAGCCCGAACCCACCCCATGCTGCTGTTTGTCTTGCAAAGTGACAGTAGAAACTCGGTGAATTCGTTGCACTCGGCTCAAAACAGGTGGAAGTGTGACTGGGTTTTGCAGGTTGGTCACGAAGCGAGGTCACCGGCTCAAATTTGCATCATAGTTAGTGAAGCTACAGCTACATGCATCCTTGAACTGCCTTCTAAAACGGTGAAGCTCAATTGTAGACACGTTAGAACAGCTACGGTAGCATGGCATGACATGGCATCAAACAAGATGTAAAGACTTGGAGCAACTACAAGTTTGTTGTTCATTTGAGATCGTTTGGACGCAAGACGCGCTCAGTGCCGTCCTTAGCTGAGCCCAACAGTCTGGTGTAGACCACCTATTCTTCGAGCTAGCTTTGCAATGGTAGACAACCACCACTCAACCACTAAACCTTGAGCTCTGGATTTGAATTTAGGATCTAAAGCAATTGACATTGACAACTCATCAAGATCTTTTCACAATTTAAGTAGTTGAAAGCCAGACTGCACAGCTCTGACCAAGGACGTTGAAGCCATGCGCCCAACCCCTAGGCGTTTGCCCAGGAGGCCAAGGGAGGTTTGTAGTCAATGATAAACCTGATAAGCTGATGGTTTTTACATGTTCTTACATTACGTTGGCACTTGGTCGCTAAACTGCCAGACAAATATGATGTGTGAGGAAAGGAACACATTGCGATGCTGTGTTTCACCAAAGGTGGTCACCTTGTGCTTTTTCTTTTTCTTTGTCGGTTTTCAATGCACATCCGCTTTGACTCTCCAGGCTCCCCTTGCCGCGGCTCCGATCGAAGGCGGAAGAAACAAAGGAGTGCTTTTTGGTGAAAGGAATCAAGAAAAAGGCGTCTCTAAAGGGAAGAAAACGAAGAGAGAGATAAGAGAAAAAGAACATGGATGGCCTTGGGCCCCTCGAGCTCCTTCTTTTCATTTTTCTCCTAAAAAGAAGGAACCAAATTAGTACGTTGCTTTCTTTCAAGCCTTGTCCTTGCAACATTGCCAAGTCGTTGGTGTAAGATGCCAATGACCCTTCTCTTCACATACCCTCGCAAGGTGGCCACAGCTGCCTCCAGGCAGAGGGGAAGTGAAAGGACCCTAAACTGTAATTCCACCAGTTTTGGATGTTCTTGTGTCTTGTGAGTCCTTGTGAGTCCTTGTGACCCTTTGCTCCTAGTAGCGCCCGCTGCTCCTATCCTTGTTTTTTTGATCCGTCTTTTGTGGATTTGCCGATCCGCGTTGGTCGATCTTTGGTCAGGCCCTCGCAGGGTCGCTCTGAGGACGAGGAGTTGCCGCGTCGGATGGGCCATACGGTACCAGGTTGGGTGAGAAATGTGTTCGATTTTCCTTTTTATCTTTCACTAGAAGCCTTTTTGAGGGCTCAAAAGTAAGCTTTTCAGCTAGCTTAGTGCCCCAGAGTGCCTTGTGCACTCGACCGCTGCGGGACTTGCGCCGCGCCATTGGGAACAAGCAGAGGTTTGTGGGGGAGCTGCTTTTCTTTCTGGCTAGGGTTGCAAGGACGCCTAACAGTCCAACGTGGCACCGCAAAGCTCGCAAGCAACGACAGCGAGCGAGGCAAGTGCTGCGGAAGGCAAAGGACAGAGGGACCCACAACCTCACACACGGTTTTGCATTGAAGGTGGCAAGATCTTTGGCCTTTCTTCGAAAGCATCATACGTGGCCCTGCTTCAGCGCGCATCCTATGGGTGGCTGGTCTGGCGGGGGTAAAGGAAAGAAGTCATGGTGGAGTCAGTGGCAACAACAGCCACCTCAAGGAGGCCCCAAAAAGAAGGCGGACAAGAAGAAGCAGGAAAAGCCAGAGCAAGGCAAAAGCGCAGGAGATTTGTTTCCAGCGTACGAATCCTTGCAAGCCTCGTCCTCGTCTACATCAGCAAAGGACAATTCCTCCAACGAGGTTGCAACGCTGAAGAAAGAGATGAGGCAGTTCCTGGAAGAACGATCGATCATGATCGATTCGCAGATGTCCGAGCTGTTGCAGACTGGGGATCCTATGGAAGATGTGAGGCAAGAACAAAAAGTCCTCAATCTCAAGAAAAAGCTCCTCTCGAAGATGGACAAGCTTCGAGCAAAGCATCAAGAGAAACAGGACGCATGGAGCAAATTCCTCGACCTGTTAGAGGAGCACCGGAAGAAAGAGAAGGTCAAGCACAACGAAGATCTCCGAGTCCTGAACGAAGCCATGGCGGAGACGCAGAAAGAGATCAACCAGATTGTGCTCAAGGAGTCGACGGCAGATGGCGACGCTGGGATGACGGCAGAGGAGAGAGAGAAGCATCTCCTCCGACTACAACTAGCGAAGTCCAATGCAATCATACAAGACCTTCAGAGCAGAGTGGACTCTTATGTGGCAAGGATTCCAAAGGAAAATCCGGCCTTCAACGAGAATTCACCGCAGATGATCAAGGAGCCAACTATGGTCTTGCCGGGCGAAGAGAGCTTGGAGGCGGCTGCTGCGGCAAGGGCTGCCAGGGCAAAGTTGTTCCAGCGCGCAAATGCAACGCTACTCGAAGCCCCGGTACCTATCCGTTCGAGGAGCACCAGCAGGAGCCCGAGAAGGGATGCATCCAATTCGCTGGAAAGACTGGACAAATGAGGAGGCCCGAATTCTCTGTCAAGACAAGCCGACTTTTTGGGGTAGCTTGCAGAGTGGGATTTTGCAGTGGCTACTGCACTTGTGACTTCGTTAGTTACAAGCAATCCGAGTATAAGTCCGACCAAACTCAGACAGGTGGCGCCAAGTTGAAGGCGACAAGTGAAGATGGTTGGATGTCTCTCCAAAACGATACTAGTAATTGGGCTCATTCTGCTAAGGGTACAGAGAACAGCCATTTGTTTGCGTTCGACCAAGGCAGGATAGATCTCGAGAATTGTCCAAATTTTGTCTCGGATCAAGCATGTCCTATAGGCAGTCCTATGGTAGGGTTCAGTGATTGCGTACATGACCGGGATAATGCCAGTGACGGTGAGGGGAAGTTTTTTGACTTTCTCGTGCAATATGAGACTTCCCGAATACAGTTTATAGGAGTGAGCATGGTTTTTCTGCTTTCACTCGCTGACGCATTCAGGCGAACATGCTTGATAGCTTATACATACCTTCATGCTTGTCCTTTAAGAGGCTCGAACAGAAGGAATAAATTCAGTTACTGGACGGCGGCTAGCTTTGTCTTGCTTGCGACGATCCAGTTAGTCGTGTGCCAAATTGCAGTCGTTGGTGGTGTGCATATCCGCCCAGACTACCTGTCAACAATCATCCAACTTCAAGCTGTTTTCCTGTCCGCTGTTTTATATAGTGGCTGTGGTGGCACTTGGAGGGATGATGTTATAGGTCCATGCAGAAGGCTCAGTCATTTCCGCAAGTCTGCAGTACGATCTAGGAGAGCCCCATTCCGATTGAAAGCTTTGATTCTCTGTCTCAATGTTCTCACTTCGCACGCTACTCATGTTTTCCACTCGTGTGAACAGGACGCTCCTATGAGGTGGGGCACAGTGTCAGATAATTCGGAAGAGGGAAAAGAGAATGTTGCCAATGAAAATGGCAGCCCTGCTTCGACTAAGGAAGATCTGATGAGTCTCGTTAGCAAAAGTGTCGATGAGCCTGACACTAAGGACAGACTGAGGTATGCCGAGACACACAGGGAGCTTCGTTGTCACGCAGGCATGGATGGGCCGGCCCTACCAGAGGCTGCCCTCCAACCCAGAAACTCGTGTCTCCTTTCCTGGCCTTGCGAAGGAGCATGTAGGCCACCATCTCATACCAGAGAGCTAGAAGGCCAAGGTCATTTGTCTTCCCCAAGCGATGTTGGCATGCCGAACATAGGCAGTGACCACCACGAGATGCAAAGGGGAGCTAGGCCGGCATTTTTGGGCGATTTTGATTTCGGTACTAGAACACAAGCTTCTTTTGATATCGAAAACAGCCAAAGCGATTCGGTAAGCAGAGATCAGGCAAGCAGACTTGCATTTCGGGAGCAGCCCATTCTAGTCAAAGTCTGGTTCGCTCCCTCAGGAAGATGCAATGAGAGAGCAATCGACACAATGATTCCCAAAGAAGAATTAGGCAGCATAGGGGATGCTGTCTGTAGAATCTGGGAAGACTTGCTATCTTTTGATTCCTGCTCATTCCGGATTGTTTGGCCTCAGCCTGCTGAACATACTTTTCAAGAGTTATGGCATTTCGTTGTGTACGAAGGACAGGGCCCTACGGCTGTGTTGCTTCAGAACACCTTCGGAATTGATGAAGAAACACGACATACAGAGTTTTGCGCGTGTGCTCTCGATAGGAGAAATGCACTGCGCACTCGTCAAGAGAGTCTTTCCAATCGTATATGGACAAATGGAGACCTTGTCCGAACCAGGGACACAGGAGACCGTGGCCTTTGCCATTTGCATCCTGGTCACAACTGGAAGCGTTCTTCCGGGGGCAACACTGCAACCCCACTACAGCTGCATCAAGCGGAAGAAGGCGAGGAGGCATTTCTTATGCAAGCTGATTACCTACAAGCTCTTCAAGCGTCCACGATTAGAGCAATGAGGTTTGCACATGCCGTGCATCATCAGACTTCCATCTATGCAACTGCCAACTATGCAACGCAGAACTTCGTTAAGAAAGATGGGTTGCGTGGCTGGATTCAACGCGAGCTTGCAAGGGATGGAGATACCATTACACTTGCTGTATGGAGAATCAGTCATCTGGTCCATGTTGCTCGTGAATGCCAAAGAATACTGCTGGAAGGAACCAACTGGGCCAGAACCTTCCGCCAGTTCTGGCGCATTGACGACGAGTCGAAGACACCGGTGTTAGCAGCTGTTGAACCACAACCACCCACAATTAGCGGTGGACGACTGGATCAGCTACACGTCATTGCTGCGGAGAACCGATTCGTCCAGCCAGATCAAACAGCCCATCTCTTCGACATCTGGAAAGCCGACACGCCTATTCAAGGGACAGGAAGAGAATTCCTAGCCAGGCGAGCGGCAATTATCAGACGCACAAATACGGTAGCTGAGATTGCGGAACTATTGGGCTATGTCAGCAGCAGGGCTGACATGCAGCTTTATGCGGCTTACTCTGACAAGGATAGCGGCGAGGGAATGATTTTCCGCAGGTATCAGCGGATAGAAGTCCCTGATTTCTCCTACATTGATATTGTCTTTGTCGGGGCAACTGAATGCCAAGATCCAGCTCAACAAGGGGAGACGGGCACGACAGCCGTCGATACAGATTCTGGTTTCGACCGATTGATGAGGCCAATTGGGGAAAACACTGCAACCCCACCAGAGCCGGAACAAGATGTGCATTCCTTGGTGCAACAGTCACAGCCCTATAGAACTGCAGCGCAAGTGGAAGCAGACAAATGTTTCCAGCCGATTCTTGACCCCATTCGACCATATGTGGGTCAGGAATCATCATGGAGATTATGGAATCACTTTGTGCGCGATAGGGTCTGGACCCACCCAGGACTGGATGAAATGTCAGCTTGGTTTCTTGTCGAAGCAAATTTTGTTCAGTCGATACCAATTACCCTTTTCACTTCGCGCCGTGGCAGTGCATCTTGGAATGACCCTCTTGCACTCTGGGAAAGCCTGGGCGGACAACAGGATCCGGAGGTTCTGATGGTTTTCCCTAGGCCTACCAAGGGAAGCCTTCCAGAGGACCATCTCATCTTCGTCCCTGCCGAAGCCCATGAGAGGGAACAAAGGGTTTTTCTGGTGGATGTACTCGACTATGCGAGTCGACCCCCCTACATTGTTGAGAGAGTGGCAGTTCGAGGTGATCTCTTAACCCCAAGGGGAATAGCTGATATGCTTGGCCACCATTGTTCAGAATGCATTGCATTGTGTAGCCGATGCAGCAAATCTGCAGTCTTCCTGAGCCAGCAACCTCTCAGATGCCATACTGGATCTTTTGTGCAACTCGACATCTCAACTGAACCAGGGGTAAAATGTGAGGGTACTAGACCCAAAGCAAACACCAAGCGACATCGAACCAGCGATGAAACCATGCTTTTTCAGTTCCAGCCACCCCCTAGGCAGGGTGTGCGCACTGATGAGGAAGTGTATTTTTGGGTTCGGAAAACTATTGTTTACCAGGCTGCGCTGCTCAGTGCTGCAATACAGGCAGGCAGGATAACAGCAGGACATTGGCCCTTGATCATAGTGCACTTTGAAGAAGTTCCGCACCAAACACGTACTTTCGGTTTTGAGGAGCATCATCAAGTCACTACTGACCAGATCCGTATTAGATTTCGTGAACTATATGTTGAGTACTTCAGCACGCAAGCCGAAGTCAGCATAGGGCCTGTAGGACTTGAAGGTCTCCAGAATGCCAGGGCCCAAGTCCACGAAATCACTCTCATTGCTTTTCGGGGAAGAGTTCCCTTGGACATCAAACCTGTTCTGCTTTCCATTACACTGCCTGCATCCATAGGGCAAGTGACTTCTAAAGCGGTATCCCTGCCTCGCAAAGTCACGCTTCAGCAGGTCCTGAGCTTAGCAGGTGTGATGAACTTGTGTAACTTCCGAGGCTCACAATGCACTGCCATCACTGAGGCTGGCACCATTATAGGTGAACGTCCAACGCCCATTGCTGGATGGCAAAGGGTCTTTGTCACAGTCACTGAGGAACATCATAGTGACCAGTGTCTGCAGGACCGCTACGAAGGAGAAGGCAGGCAGAGCAATGATGCTGACGAGCACAGTCTCATGCAAATGGACCCGGTCCAGTATGGTCATTATGATCCTATGACCCTGTATGCTTTTGTTGGGGAGGACCCCTTTTTCGGGGATACTGCTGAGGGACAAGCGACTGTCGAGACGTACTGTCACACCTGGCAGCGCCGAGAGGGACCTCGACGTGACCACCGCCCAGTCATTGTCCGCAAATCTAGCCCAGTAGCGACACAAATAACACGGGTGTGGAACATGCATTTGGACGTCCCAAACATGAGACTAGTGGCGGTTCGACCAATGCCTGATTTTGGACTGGGGGCACAACCAACAGTGCTTGTGCTTGATTGGGAGAGCCAACAAGCCCTGCCGGTACTGTTTGACTACACGAGTGATGACCGAGTGTTCATGGGCACAGGCATTGTCGATTGCACTCTTGGATTTCCTCAAGTCAATGATATTTTCGATCTATTAGTGCCAGACAATGATTGCCGGGGCGACACCTCATGCCTCATTCGAGCGAATGGAAGACATTATGTCCCCGGGCAGATTGTCATGCTATATGAGGGTATTTTCATTCGACTGGACGAGCAGGACCTGCATGAAACCACTACAGATGAGGTCGTCAGTACTGACTATGACCCAGCTGCTAGTTCGGCCTCAACACATGGCATCAGTTCGAATGCTAGCCTGCGGCCAGAAGTGCCCGCTTCCGAGCCTGCACATTCGGAGTCAGAAATACTGCCACTCACTGCAACTACGGGACCCTTCTTCGACTTGGACGCCGAAGGAACGCTAATAGTTGTAGATCAGGACATTGATGCTAATACTGCATACCAGTGGTTCGCTGCCCTTGCTGTCCAAAGAACTGTGTTTCTGCAATATGATCGCCTGCTGGCAGAATTCCGAGGACAGAGAGCATCAGATGCTGGGCGGGTCGTTGTTTTTGTAGTGGTAGGCAATGACTGGAGCACAGCACAGTATATGAACTACCAGGCGAATGAACAAGACCACTTGGCGACCCTTGGGCAAATGCGACTCGCCTTGTTCGATGAGTTCCCTGTGCATGTCCAGTTGGAGTTCTGGATCGTACACCCTAACTTGGAGGCAGAAGAACAGGATGGGTTCCGAGATAGGTATGTGCTAGTCGATTATGCCCGGCCGGATGACCAAACTGCTATAGTAGTCATCATTGTTGATCCTGAGGATACTGACATGGAAAAGCTGGCAATCAGAGTCAGGCCTCAGATGACGGACCGACTCCTATACATCCAAATAGGTAAGACAGTCAAGTGCACCTCTGATGAACTTGAGTGCACCGCTGCACACAACGGACATACACTGCCGACGGGTTCGTACTGGCCAACCTTTCATGGGATGAAGATACGTGTCAATATCCGAGAGGTTGATGCGAGATGCCGTCGTGCACAGGAAGGAGCTGAAAGCAGGAGGTCAGCTGCCCAACACCGATTTAGTACAAAGCCAGATGCACGACTCTCCAGGGATAATGAAGAACATTCATTTATGCAGTTTTTCTCGGAAACCGAGATGCAGACCCTGGAGGTCGAGTTGGCACCCGAAAGCAGATTTGCTCAGTCACACATGGGTGTTATATTAATTGAGCCAGGACACAATGTAGGTGATATTTTGCGCACTTACATCCATGACCGGAAGGGGTCAGTAGATCGTGAGGCCTTCACCACCTATGTGTGGATGTTGCATCCACCACAAGTGAGTGTTGCCCATACGGCGCAACGATGTGCTTGTGTCAAAGACCGATCCTATACTGAAGCCCTACTCCAGCTATGGGCTGTCTCGTTCCCTATCCAACCAATAGCTGTCACTCTTGCGCACCCTGATTTGCAACCGCTCTCCCTTAGGGCAATACCTGTTGATCTCATTGTTCTCCCGGAAAGCGACATTAGGAGCGGCAAGCGTGTTTTCCTTGTGGATGTGGTAGGAATGCCGTTGCCACGAAGGCTTGCGATCCTCGCCGGGGACACAACCACGGTCAATGATGTTGCAACACTGGCAGGTGCCAGGCTGATTTGTGAGCTGCCTTCAACGCATTGCACACTACAATCGGCGGCCCCACAGGACCGACAGATATGGGAACACGACCAAATTGTCACTGCAGATCATGGATCGGGGCTAGTGTTATGGATTCAGCCTAGTGAAGACAGACGAGCCGTACAAGTGTCGATGTGTGGAGATAGCAACGAGCCAATTGAGGCAGCCGCTGGTGATGATGACATCACAGATTTTACTCAACTAGAGCTCCGACTATTCCGCTTCGTTCGCTGCCCAGATACAGGTCGGCCTATATCGACGTTCCTGAGGGAACAACGGATCGAAGACATGACTGCCCACTGGGAGAAGTTTGAGGACGAGGTATTCGGTGTTACAACATGGCACAGAACAGGAGAAATCCAAGGCGAGCTCGCTGCGCTAACACCAATAGAGGAACGAGGTGTGAAAGTGGTCTTGCTATGGTTTGGTAGTGACGAATCACCACCACAGCGAGTGGATACAAGATGGAATGATGCCTGGAGCCAACAGACAGGCTTAGTCACTGCTCGAGCTGAACTCAGACTGCTGCTATGGGACTATGTTCCGCCAGGCACACCGTACACTTTTGGCACGGCAAGTCCACAGCCAACTACTCGGCAGCAACATGGACGTGATGACCTATACATAGTTGGGCAACTGGACCGGGATAGAGAAACTGCCATCCTTCTTGTCACCAACTTCGTTCAGGGACAAGAGGACCGCTATCTTATTCGAGCGGTCAGAACACAACCTATGACAAGCCGAGAGCAGATCCTTCGTGATGTGGCTATGACGGGTATGTGTCAAATGGTGGAGTGTATTGTATCGGCTGATGGAGTCCTATGGCTACCAGACGAGCTACACCCAGTAGATACAGGAAAGAGAATCGATCTGGAAGCTAGACTGGACACGCTGCGCCCTGCGTGTCGAGACGATTTTGAGCAAGCTGAGGAAGAGATACAGTTAGCATCAGACACTGAAATCTCGGCAGAGGATGATCCTGTTGAAGAGCAAGCGTCGCACAAGCCGGAAGGGGATAACACTGCAACCCCAGGCACCCCTCAGGATCAACAGGAGGACCCAGAGGGAGATGAAGGTATTTTTATGCAAACTCTAGGGGGGCTCTATACGGACGATGGAACATCGGTGCGTTCTGAGGCCCGTCTGCAGAGGTGCATCTCTGAGAGCTTATCATGGATTGAGCCGCTTCAACTACGTCCCGGTGAGATGCGCAGATCGTGGCAAACTATGCAGGTTGACTACATACGTGAGCACTTCCAACGATTGGGAATGAGAGCGGACAGCTTTCAGATTAAAGGCTGGATCTTTCGCACAAATGACCAACTTTTTGGAAGTGAGTTTGCGTGGGGCATCTCTGCACAGGGTTTGTGGCACGAGCAGATCAGCAGTCTATTGCGAGCTGCGGGACTTGAACAAGCCATTATGTATACTGTCATCCCGCAACCAGCCGTATACTCGCTTCAAGGGACAGACGCCACCTCCTTACAAGTTGTTGTCCCACTCCAACTCGAGCGACCAAATCTCCTGTCGTTAGTTGTGGAATACAACTTCCAGTCGATTCCGATTACAAAGGCAATTCTGTGCCACCAGCCTTGCACAGTATATAGTGTTTTTGTGATTCTTGAAATTGGCAATTGGTGCGACTTGGAGCATCAGTGCACAGCCACATTTCGACATGGAACATGTATGAGCGCCTTTCACGATCTCGAGACCCTCCAAGTCCCTACAGCCTCTCGAATTATTCTATCTTCTGTCAAGAGGCCAACAACGGAGTGTATGCAACATGATCGACTTGGACGAGCGACGCATGCTGCCAAGCGAATTGCGGATATGCTCTCCCCAATGGCCGATCATCGGTACCAGCGAGTCTTCAAAAGTGCCAGGAGAGTCCTCCTTCATGTCCCTGCGCAACAGACTGAACAGGATGGAGCTTCACTCATGCAACTACCAGCTGATAACGCTGAGGTACATGAAGGCCAGGGCAGTGAATCAAGCCGTATTGACCCCAGTATGACCATTTCGGATGCGAGTAGTGGACCACCACCTGTTGGTCCACAACCGAACCAAGTCGTTACATGGCATGAAGCTTGGAGTAGGGCACGCTGTCACATCACGGAATACAGTCGATCTGTGGGAAGAAGACAAGTAGGGCGGAACCAGTTTGTGCATCTGCTTGTGTGCCAAGCAGGTAGGACTCGAAGCACTGGTGTTGATTGCCCGGACTGGATCCTCCAGGAAAGCCAGCCGATACATATCTTCACAAACTGGCGCCAGCAATTTACCTTCCCATTTGATGTTCGATACACACGAATCTTTCCCATCGTAGATGAGTTGTTTCAGAACATCCCCTCTGTTGTTGTTGTCGACAATGTACCGACTGGGCGATGCCCATTGATAGTCCATGTCATAAGCGAAGCTCAACCAATCTTCTGCGTGCATGATGCGGCTGAGGTCGAACGAGTTGCCAGTGTGTTGCACTGGCTCACCAGACATGTAATCTTTCTGCACCGATTTGCCATGACGCTGAATGGGCGCCGGGTAGATGGAGGAGATGATGTGCCGATCAGAGCAGGAGACGCGCTGCGGTTGCGAGTAATCCCTAGAATCGAAGAGATTCTGCAGGTCGACTCCACCACAGAACCGGTACTCAGTCTAGACCAAGTCTCGCACTCCACATGGTCCTCGATGCCGCACTCAACCATTAGGATTGAAGGCACCAATGAGGGGGCCGAGCCGGAAGAGCAACTTCCAGCAGCAAGAGAAGTAGCACAACCGGAGGGCGAGGGTGAAGCAGATGACCACACTCTTCTACAAGCCACAATCGTCCTAAGCATATCTTCCCAGGTAGTTGCGCGGACGGCACAGCACCAAGTCGGCATGTCCAGTTTTGCTGAGCAAGTTGACATTTTGTCATGGTGGCCGGATAGGAGCAATGACTGGATTGACCTTGTGGTCAGAAGGCATATGGCGACTGCGCAATGGAAATGGGCTGTGCAAACCCATATTCTCCGACCAGAAGAGCCAATCTACCCGGTCAGATATGACGTCAGAGCAAGCTGGAATGATCCCAGCCACTTTGATTTAGCCACGATCCTTTGGACTGTCTGGCCGGACCTTAACAACATCCGATTTCGGTTGATCGAGTTAGCAGACACATATTGTGTTGAAAGCGCGAGGGATACGCTCATCATGCTCGTTCGACCCAGCAGGTGGGGGCTCACCACTCAAGCGCGCATCGTAGCTGTAGAGGTGGTGAGACTGCAACGGTCGAGCATTATTTCTAGAGCAATGGCACATCTCATGACAAGGCGTCTCACGCCCAGAGAGCTTGTACGCCAATGCAGAATACGAGATTGCAGCGTCTTCCCTTGCGAAATACGTCTAAAAGGAGATGTCGTGTCACCTGATGAAGCCCTCGAGTTCCAGAATGGTGACCTCGTCACAGTACTGGTACGAGATGGATTCGGCCCGCATCGTTTCCGTGTTCAGGACATTGCTTTTGAAGCCGGATGGGACTCTCGGAGATGGAAATCGCAAGAACAAGTCTTTGCTAGCGACGGTAATGTCCTGGTCCTTCGTACGACCACACTCTTGGAACTGAGTAACACTAGAGTCAGTATACCGTCTGAAAGATGGCACACCTGGGACATTCTCCTGCGAAGAGCGGAGCAGCACTGGCAAGAGCATGATCTCCAAGACACGCAATTGTTCCGTGCACACCTGTACTGGAGGCAATGCGAGGAGTTCCAAGACCATGTAGAAATAGGAATCCTAGGTCCCATCCACAGACGGAGGGAACTGCGTACGGTCATTTTCGTACGCCGTGATACTGTCACTAAAGATCTGTTTATATGGGCACAGATGGTCGAGCCGGTCTCGAACGAGCAAGATGTCATCGACTATTGTGATAGAATCACCCAGTGTCAGCATCCAGAGGTCATATGCAATGCATACTGGAATGGCAGGCCGCTGAGATTTATTGAGAATGTTCTAGTCAATCACGGAGACATTTTCACCTTGGAGGTCCAGCCGAGAGATGCTTTTTGTGTCCCTAGCCATAGGCATAGTAGCCACGTCAGCCCTCCGATGGCAGGTAGTCTGGCGCTTTTCCAGCTGCATGCTACCAAAGGGAAAAGCATCGGCCTGCAGATCTTCGAACGCTCACCTGTGACAGGACTGCCTCCACCTGGCAATCCTGTACCAGATATTAGCGAGGAATACTGTGACAAGCAAGCAGTTTCCGTACGACCAATCCCTACACCATGTAGGGCGTCCAGAGTTGGGCTCCCTATCCGCCTTTCTGATCACCTTTCAGCGGATTCGGATAAGGCTTGCCGAATCCCAGTTTGCACGGCTGCGGCCCTGGCAGGGGTGTTGGATTTCGATCCCGTCGCAGAAGCTCTCCTTTCGGATTGGGAGAACCTGACAGCGCTGCATCAGGACACACAAGACTGGATAATTAGCACACCTAAGCTTGAGTATGTGTACTGGGATCCTTTTGATGCACACACTGTACATGTTTATACAGATGGATCAGCCGGGGGTGACCAAGCTGGGTGGGCTTTCGTTGTACAGGCCGACACACCGCAAGAAACACTCCTCGTGGGCTACCAGCATGGAAGCTTTGCCAACCCGCCATGGCATGAGCGCATGGGAATACCCACTGCATACAATGCCGAAATCCAAGCATTGACGGCAGCCACCTGGTGGATGCTGCGCTTTATGAGGGCACTAGGATGGCAAGGACACATCCACTTCCACTGGGATAGCACAGTGGCAGGAGGCAAAGCCGTAGGGGCCTACTGGAGCGGTGATCCAGGAGGTGAGCTGCTCCGGAGTTTGCAACTTGCACTCGAAAGCAGCCTAGCACCAGGTAGATTGTACCACTCACATGTTAAAGCACATGCTGGACATCATACCAATGAAATAGCAGATGCGGCAGCCAAAAGAGCGGCCCAAGAAGGCACACAATACTCAGATGGAGGGATGCTTGCTAATCTGCTCACGAGTAAAGTGGTCGCCCCTGCATGGCTTTGGTATGCGCTCCAGCAAACCCAAGGAAGCATTCCCAAATGGAATTTGGACCAAGGATGTCTTGAAGCGGGGATTTACAGTACACCTGTTCAGGACTGGCCCAAAGTAGCTGAAGAAATGATCCCTACAAGCGCTGCTAAAGCCATCAATGCTAGAAGTAGAGAGCATCAAGTCCAGATAGCAACATATAATGCCCTGTCCATCTCTCAAGCAGACCTCGAGCCTGGGGCAACAGAGTTCGTAGGCCGTGTCGAGCTTATGCGGAAAACTGCGGAGACCCTCGGGTTGCACATCCTGGGAATCCAAGAGGCACGTACTAAGCAAGGACAGATCATTTCAAGCACACATGTCCGCTTCTGCTCAGGAGCAGAAAGAGGAACTGCCGGTGTGGAACTTTGGGTGGCACTGCGGATCCCCTATCGAAGTGAGGGGCGCACCGAAAGGTGTTTTCGTCCCACGGACTTCGTTGTCGCATTTGCCACCCCAAGGGAGCTCTTTGTCAGTTGTACTGCACCGGGTTTCGAATGCATCCTCATTGTAGCACATGCCCCGCACAATGGAGAGAAAGAAGAAATTCGTAGACAATGGTGGAGCGAGCTCCAACAGAGAATCCAATGCACTAGAGCTGGCAAAGACGTCGTAATCATGATAGATGCCAATGCCAGACTCCTCGCATTAAACACCGAGTCTGTTGGCGACCTCGGAGAGCAACGAGAAGACAAAAACAGTCCCTGCTTTCAGGAGCTCATGGAATCTCTTCAGCTTTTCGCGCCTTCCACCTTCAGCTACTATCATTGGGGGCCCACCGACACGTGGGTGCACCCAATGGACGCAGTACTGCACGATTGGACTATGTCCTCTTGCCCTTGGGATGGAGAGCTGCTGCTCTCTGGACTAGTAATGTTGAAGAGCTGCATTCGGGACACCCAGGGCATGACCACACTTGTACCATGGTTTCCTTGCAATGGTCGCTTGAAGATCATACATGCACAGTCAGGCGAACCGGCATTGATAGGGAAGCCATGCATACGCCAGAAGGAAAGCAGACGATTGCACAGATCCTCCAAGAAGTCCCAGAGGAGGCATGGGACACCAATGCCAGCGAGCACGCTGCGAATATTGCAGCCTTCCTCAGGGACAAGCTCCGACAAGCATTCCCTAGCAGGAAGAAGTTCCGCGCATGCAAAACAGCTGGAGACCAGGTCAGGGAAACTTATCAGTACCTAACAACATGTAAGCGAAGGCTGCGACATATTAAGCAGATGTATGTCCACATCCTTCTTAAGGGTGCCTTTGATGTTTGGTCGAACCGCAACTGGCAAGAAGGCCAGCTTCGATGGGCTACAAGGCTGCTACTGGCCAAGGCAAGATTGGCCAAAGAAACCACTCAGACGGCCAGACAACTCAGGAAAGAACTGCGAGCAGAAAGAACTCGGTTCCTCGAAACACTAGTAAAGGAAGCTGCGCAAATGAATGTCTCCGAAGTTTTCTTCGCTCTGCGCAATATCTTGCCAAATCGCAAAACCAAAAGTGCAGCGAGACCACTTCCACAGGTCAAGCGGCCCGATGGCAGCCTCACAACCACTAAGGAGGAGCTGGAAAGACGATGGAATGAGCACTTCTCTGAGCTGGAAGCCGGACGAGCAGTTACCCTCCAGGACATCATCCATCGAGCAACTGACCGACAGAGAGCTCAGGGAAAGCCGCAATTTCAACGCCTGAGCGAGCTCCCTACGAGGCAATCCCTTGAGGCTGCCTTTCGTAGAGTAAGAACAAGAAGAGCGCCCGGGCCTGACCAATTGCCAAGCGAATTGCTTGCAATTGCGCCGGCCGAAATGGCTCGCATATTCTACCCATTACTCCTGAAACTCAGCTTTCGGCTAGAAGAGCCTATCCAATGGAAAGGAGGTACCCTGATTGCCTTGCACAAAGGTAAAGGACCGCACAACGAATGTGCAAGCTTTCGAGGTATTCTACTCCTTTCAACTGTAGGCAAAGCTGTTCGCGCGTCATTGAGGAATACCATTAATCAGCCTTATGAGAATGCAAGCGATGCTTTCCAGTTCGGGGGCAAGAAAGGTCAAACCGTCCTTTTCGGAGCGCAGGCAGTCAGACATTTCCTTGCTTGGCAGAAATCAATAGGAAATTCCACTGCGGTGCTCTTTTGCGACGTTGCAAGTGCATTCTACAAAGTCCTCCGAGAACTAGCTATTGGAGCGACATGCTCAGATGCAGATCTAGCAGGCATTGTTTCCCGTCTGGGCCTGGAGCCTGAAGTCATGGCCGAGCTACACAAGGCCCTCAATGGAAAAACTGTCTACCAAGAGATGGGTGCCACCCAGCAGCAGCAAATGCTACTGCATGAGAGCCTGCAGCAAACCTGGTTCACATATGATGGACAGACGTGCATACAAACACAGCGAGGCACACGTCCCGGAGACTCCTGGGCTGACATTGTGTTCAATATCCTCTTCTCACATGTGCTCCGCAAGGTGCAGAAGAGATTGGATGAGCACCACATGATCACGATAGTACCTGCTGCTGAGTTTGCGCGCCATGATGCACCTTTCTGGCAAGCCACATGGGCGGACGACCTAGCCATTCTGCTGGCATTCCACTCAGTCGATGACTTAGTCAGTAAATTCCCAATAGCAGTCCATGCACTCCTTGAAGTGTTAGGCGAGTTCGGCATGCAGGCATCGATGGGTGAATCCAAAACCGCAGCCATTATTCAGCCGCGAGGCAAAGGAGCTATTGCGCTTAGACGCAAATTGTTTGCCACCCAACCAGCAACATGGCCCATCATGGCTGAGCATGCTGTGGTCCAATTGCCGCTTGTAGCACAATACAAGCATCTAGGGGGCCAAGTTACAGCAGCAGGCACAATGACAACAGAAATAAGGGCAAGAGTTAGTAAAGCCAGGAGCAGCTTCTGGAGAATCGCTCAGAAGGTCCTGCGAAATGAGCACTTCCCGACTCCCACAAGGGCCAAAATTTTCCAGGCTACAGTTCTATCCATTTTGAACTGGGGAAGTGGAGCCTGGCCAATGCTAGGAGCCGGTGAATATAAGCTCTGGTCAACAGGATACTGGGATCTCCTGCGCAAGCTTATGCCCAGAAAAGACAGACAAACGTTGCATCTACCTCATTCGTACATAATAGCCACACTTGGGCTGGAACACCCAGATGATGCAATCAGAGCACAGAGAGCTAGGCATTTTGGACTTATGCTGACAGTAGGACCACCAGCACTCTGTGAGCTGGCACGCCTTGATAGCAAAGCGTACCGAGCCTTCCAAAGAGCGATAGAATGGGTATGGGCCTTCCTTGGAAGGGATGAGGGATACCCAAATGCACATCAGTGGCAACATTGGATTGCATTCATCCAGAACCACCCGATAGGCTGGAAGAAACTTGTCCATCGCATCCAAGAGAGAGCACGTCGGGCAAGAGTCAGAGAAAGCCAAGTAGAATGCTGGCACAGACGCATTTTTGAGTTGATCCAGCACATGCAAAATCGTGAAGATCATGCCGCGATCAGAACGCATCCTTGCTTGCTCTGCCAGACCACTTTCGCGACCAAGAAGGCATGGTTTTTGCACGCACATCTTAAACACGAGTACCGCACGATGCATGGAGAAGCTACCACGGGCACGAAGTGCCTAGTCTGTGCTAAGGAGTACTTCCACAGCAGCAAGTTACACAACCACTTGCGATACAGTCAGGCCTGCAGGAATACAATGTGGCAACATGCTCAGGGACGCCCTGTTAGACATTCGCAGACGGTCCATCCACAACGCCCATGGCAGCGGGAACTGGATCCTCAAGAACCTGACGCGCGTGCCCAAGACAGGGACAGTACTGTCCTGCAAGTTCGACTAGATGAAGCTCTCCACTACGGAGAATTCTGTGTTGGGACACCTGAATTCCAACGAGACCTGACTAGTGCCTTGCAGCAAGCATGCCTCATTGCCATGCCGTATGATACAATCATCGAAAGCTTTCGTCGCTGGGCAAGTACATACCAGTGTAGCACCGATCGAGTGCTCCTGGGAGCACTGGCAGCAACGAGCGCATGGCTCATGTCCCTTCCCGGTACCTGGGCATCTGCTCAGCCAAATGATACAGGGCCTGACCTTAGCCACGAGGTCAAGCGCGCTCAAGTACGCTTTCATCGAGCGTCAAGCGAGGGCCCCAAGCGCTGCCCCAAAGAAATTGTGTTCCTGCACTTTTTCAGCGGACACCGGAGAGAAGGCGATTTACAGATGCAACTCGAAAGCCTTCCAATTCCAGATGGATGCCTTCTTCTGGTCGCATCTATTGATGTTGCAATCGACGAAGCGACTTGTGACCTATTGCAAAGAAGCCACCAACAGAAATGGATAGCATTCGTAAAAGCTGGCAAGGCATGCGGCCTTACCATTGGGCCACCATGCGAGACATGGAGCGTTGCCAGGTACGCCGAAGTCCTTGGAGCCGAGCAAACGAGCATACCTCGACCTGTTAGGAGTCGCAATGAGCCATGGGGACTAGCCGACCTCACGGCGCGCGAGCACAGACAGGTAGAGGTAGGCAGCAACCTACTCGGCTTTGCTCTGGAAGTCGCTGTATGCCAGGCGCTGACAGGAGGATTTTCCATACTAGAACATCCTCAACTGCCTGATCGATACAGAAAAGACCGTGAAGAAGCACCGAGCATTTGGCGACTGAGTATCATGCAATGGCTGAGAGACCTAGGACTTTTTGTAGAGTTGCAGACTCTGCAGGGTCATTTTGGCGGACACAGCGCCAAGCCAACGACACTGCTAGTAGGCGGTCTTGAAACTGCTGTTGTCACCACGATTGAACAGAGATCCCGTTCCACGCCTCTTCCCCTTAAAGGGGCGATTGGCAAGGAGGGTAAGGAATGGTGCACAGCGAAACTCAAGACCTACCCGAGAGACTTCTGCGCCATGATCGGTTCCCTTTTTCATTGTTGGTTGAGTGAGCGATGGGAAACTGGTGGTAGCATTGACGTTCCCCCCTGGGTTCGCAAGCTTGTTGTTAGTGAAATCGGAACAGGAACAAGGGGCGCGGATTTTTTCTCGGGGTCAAAGGCTATGCAAAGTAATTCATAGAATTTGCGTGCGAGGCGTCGCGCGAGTAGAATCGCCCCAGACGCAACAGAAAGAAAGAAAGAAAGAAGCCTTTTTGGTGCTTCTTTAGACTTTTGGGCATGAATTTTGTAATGTTTTGCTTCCTGCTTTACAGAAGCACTTTCTTTGAGAGATGTTTGAGAGAAGCCGTTGAAGAAGGTTCCCAGAGGATCAGGCGCCTACTTAGTAAGCTACTAGGTAGGATGCAGGATAGCTCACGCTTCCTTGAACAAGCGCTCGCACGATTCATTTGGTTCCTAGATTTTTAGGGAAGCTTAACTCCTAGGTTGGAGGCCATCGCTCTTCGGGTGGAGGAACAAAGAAAAAGGAAAAGGAAGAAGGGTCTAATATTCTTTGCTATTAGGTTGGAGGCCATCGCTGTTGGGCTGAAACAAAAGGGTCTGACAATTTTGTTGAAGTTGTCGTGCGGGAGGCTGATTGCTACATCATGGTGACCTGTTACTTAAACGCCACCGCCACCGCCCAATCCCAGTTTAGAGAGGGATGCATTCTTCATTAGATCGCAAGAACTTTGAGTCTGGGGTGGTGACAACAGGGACCAGAAGATTTAGGAAGAATTGCATGGAACCATGCAGAATTTGATATGAACTCATCGAAAAATGTGAGGACGAGATTCCGGAGCCCAAAAAATCGCATTTGATGTGCTGCGCACGCCACAGGAGCCTCCTTTGGAGGAAGTGAGATCTCAGTCTCAAGCCTCCAGTGCGATCGTACGGTGCCCCAAAGGCCTCGAGAGCCCGGCTAATTTCGAGACAGTTCGTTGTTTTAGAAGGTTGGTTTGCTCAAAACCCACGGTTTCAGATTCTCAGTCAGGTAGTGTGGAGGTTGAGAATGTTCGTTTTTGGTACATCCAAAAGTTTTGCTAGCAATCTTTCCTGACTCTTTTGATCTCTTCTCCGAACTGGTCCAGTGAGTTTTGAAAACCTCACAATGCACGGTGAGTACGTCCTTCGACTGAGGCCTTTAAGCGGAAGGAAGGACCACTCCTAGAATGGGCCGCCGTACAGGCGCGTCCAGGTCTCAAGGTTGGATTTGAGTGGGGAGCCCCCAGTAGCGTTCTTGCTCCTAGTAGCGATGCCAGGAGTCCCTAGTAGCGTCCTTGTTACTACTAGTAAGGCACTTGTTACTAGAAGCGATGCACTTGTTCCTAGTAGCGTTCTTGCTCCTAGTAGCGATGCCAGGAGTCCCTAGTAGCGTCCTTGTTACTACTAGTAAGGCACTTGTTACTAGAAGCGATGCACTTGTTCCCAGTAGCGTTCTTGCTCCTAGTAGCGATGCCAGGAGTCCCTAGTAGCGTCCTAAAGAAAGCATTCTGACAGTCATTCATTCTCCCATCACTTGTTCGCTGCGCACGAACCACTCCCATTTGGAACAAAAAAACGGCCACGAGGTTTTCTCGTGCTCCACTCTTGCGCAGGAGTTGGAAGTCCTTGAGGCAAAGCTCCTCGAGGAGGAACAGCTGAAGAGGCTCCACCAACAGAGGCCACACTGTGCCCATCTTCGCGCCTCCCCTTAAAAGTGAACAAAAAAGATAGGCCTAAAGGTCTAAGAAAAGTAAATTTATAGCTTCTTGTTACTACTAGTAAGGCACTTGTTACTAGCGTGGCACTTGTTTCTACTAGCTTCTTGTCCGCTCCAAGATTACAAAAATTCGAACCAAATCAATCATGCAAAGGGTGCTTTTTGCCTCTCTACCCCCCTGTGAAGACTTTGCAATGAGACCAGCGTAAAGGAAGGTAGTTGGGTGTTTGCAGTTTGTCCTCAGGGTTTCCCAACAAGTCTACGAACCAAATGAATAGAAGTGTGAACTATCCTGCGTCCATGTGTAGGAGCTCAAGTAGCTAGGAGCGTGTTTAGTACCTTACTTAATTAAGTAGGAGCGGGCTTTAAAAAAAGAAGAACAAACAGATTCACCTAGTGAGTGTGAGGAGCCTCAAGCGCCTTTTACGGACACTGCATCTTCGGAGGCAAGAGCACATGTCCATGCTGAATGCCCAGCGCGAACAGACCTTGCGGGAGCAGGCGCTTTTTCGCCAAACACCGAGCGATTTCTCGGTGGGACATCCATCGCTACGAGGAGCATTTCGGGCATCGCTACTAACGGAGCAAAGACGCTACAAGGAGCAAAGGCCATTGCTCTTAGGTTCCTTCTGCTATTAGATTGGAGGCCGCTACTAGGGTGGAGACAACCAGACCTAGATATCTAAGATGTTTGATGAGTTGATGAGTTCTTGATGTCCAAGATTGTATCAGACCTTTCAGACCAAAACCGTGGCACCAGGGAGAGAGGCGTGAGCTGTCCAGGAGGTGGGAGACGACCAGAAGGTTTGCTGACTCTTGTTGAGTTTGAGTGTGATGAGTCATCAAGGAGACTCACCTATGAGATGCAAGTCTCTATCTAGTTTGTGTGGTTTCGTTGTGGAAACCAGTAGGAGATGCTAACGTCACGGATTTTCACAGCCAGCCCGCCTTCCTCGTAGCTTGAACTACGACGCGTCGACCGCTGTATTTTCGTCCGAAGGTCTAAAGGAACGAAACACCAAAATAGAAACAAAATAGAGCAGAAGAGAACAAAGAAAAATTAGATTGGAAATCCACGCATCCAATCTCCAATCGTTTGAGGTGGCGAATGGAAGCAGAGGAGGATGCTCAACGCTTCCACCAGGACTAGCCCATTTGCTGTTGTTCCCGAAAGGCGCAAGGAGTTGTAAGAGATGAGAAAAAGAAAGGGACCCAAGAAGCCACTAGTAACAAGTGCATCGCTACTAGTAGCTTCTCACTAGTAGTAATTCCCTTGTTACTAGTAGCGATGCCCTTGTTACTACCTTACCTTCCTTTGTTCAACTCTTAGACTTCTTCTTTCATCAGTCTTGCGGCTCCAAGTTCGTATCCTGGTGATTCCGACTGTAAGATTCTATAGTTCTTGTTGTCTTTTTGCTGTTTGAATTGTTTTCCTCCGCGTTGTTTTTCTCTTGTTGTCTTCCGTTCTAAAGGAAGAGGCGGCCAAGAAGCAACGGACCTTTGAGGCATCGGTCTTCGGGGATGACTCTACCGTGGACCTGTCCAGAAAGCGAAGTTACAACGACTGGTGATGGTGGACGAAGCGGATTTGCACATTTTGGTTTTCCTGTTTCTTGCATTTCTCATAGCTAGAAGCTACTAGCAACAAAGGGCATTGCTACTAGGAGCAAGGACGCTACTAGGGGCTCCTGGCATTACCACTAGTAAGAAGAAGATATTAGGAACAAGAAGCTACTAGGGGCTCCTGGCCTTACTACTAGGAGCGATCGGACGCTGCTAGGGGCTCCTGGTAGTAACAAGAAGCTACTAAACGATCAATTTTGTGAAGTGTGGTGAGGTGCGGCGCCAGTTTGACGAGGAGCTGCACCGATGGGGTCGGATTTGTGGAACACCAGGTGGGGCCCCACCCAACGGCCTGTGTGATCAATCCACCTGTCCGGTGCGGTGAATCAGGAGCCCCGAACGTAGCGTCCTGTACCTAATAGCTACTTATTCCCAGTAGCGTTCTTGTTACTAGTAGTAAGGCCAGGAGCCCCTAGTAGCGTCCTTGCTCCTAGTAGCGAGTGGAACTGAACCTTTTTGTTTTACCCTTCCAAAGAGCATGGCAAAGCAAGTTCCATCGAGTCAGAAAAATATGGATCCAGTGTTGACCCTTGGACCTCACAAGCGTGTATCAAGTGACAGCAGAAGTTCAGTAATAGCGATATCCTCCAACCTAGAAGTAGAAATTCAGGCCATAACAAGAAGCTAGTAGAAACAAGTGCCACGCTAGTAGTAACAAGTGCCTTACTAGTAGTAACAAAAAAGCTATTCATCTTGTGTTCTGTTTTTGTGTTTGCACGGCCAGCTTTTGCCCCATGACAGTCTGGGCATCGCTTTTCAGGAGCGCCGACAGCAGATGGCCCTCGCGAAGAAGACCCAGGAGCAGCGGCAGAAGGCCAGTGGGACAGCAGAAGGGTCCAATTCGAGTCCAACGGGCAATGAAGATGGAAGCTAGTAACAAGTGCATCGCTAGTAGTAACAGGTGCCTTACTAGTAGTAACAAGAAGCTACTAGGAACAAGTGCATCGCTATTAGGTTGCCATGCCTATTAGGTCGGAGGACCACGTTGGACCTGCTTAAGAGGTTTATGTGTTCGTGTCAAGCTTCCGTGCCGTTCCAGGCGGAATTTGAGGAAGGCGCGAATCCTGACAGTTTCGCCATCAATTGGACACAGCATATAAGAAGCTATTAGAAACAAGTGCCTTACTACTAGGAGCAATGTTCGCTACTAGGGGCTCCTGGCCTTACTAGTAGGAACAAGAAGCTACTAGGAACAAGTGCATCGTTTCTAGTAACAAGTGCCTTACTAGTAGTAACAATGTTTGCAATTAGAAACCTGGAGGGGTAGGCCGTAGCTAGGTAGCTAGTAGCTAGGTAGCTGGTAAGTAGCTACAAGGACGCTACTACATATGGAGGCAGGATAGCTCACACGTCTTCAAAGAAGCTCCCCCCTTGAAGAAGCTTCCTTGAAGAAGCACTCCTACTATTCATTTGGTTCCTAGATTCTTAAAGAAACTTAACTATAGCAAACACAATACTGGAAGCATATCAAAGAATCAAAGCCAACAACCTGGGCTTGGCCATTCACTCATGGCTGTTGGTCAATACTAGGATTCTTGTTTTGGCGGCCTTGTGATATAAAGACATGGTCTTGTTTTTTCGTCTTACCGGAATGGGGAATGCTTTTCGGGAAAAATATCAGCTTGCGCAAGTACTCGGCCACCTCCAGTCCATCCTGAGTGAGGGTTCAGGGGTCCAGTTGGCATCACAGCATATCACAGCTCACTTTGTCAGAGCCGGGCGTGTGAGGCCAAAAGCAGCTACGTCAAGCCACTGCAGAGCGGGAGAAGGTGTGGATGACAGATGCACAGTTGTTCTTATCAACGTTCTTTCGCAAAACGTTTTTACTGTCAAGGCCGTCATGTACCTAGCCAGTGGCAAAAACCTGAACACAACGTGCAACACCAACGCTTCTCACGTGACCCGCTTCACCCGTGGACCTGGCCCGTGTGACCCGTGCACTTCAGGCGGAGCGCTTGGAACATGAAAGGCGGCTGAAGGAACGCGCCCAGGCCACAGCCACAGCGGCCACAGCTCGATGGGTCGGTTGAATTGGAACCTTGTTCCTAATAGCTTCTTGTTACTACTAGTAAGGCACCTGTTACTACTAGCGTGGCACCTGTTACTACTTTTAGTCCAAAAAAAGATGAGAGATTGTTAGTAGCTTCTTGTTTCTAATAGCTTATTGTTACTACTAGTAAGGCACTTGTTACTAGTAGCGATGCACTTGTTCCTAGTAGCTTCTTGTTACTAGTAGCTTCTTGTTCCTAGTAATAAGGCCGTGTCCTTGCTCCTAGTAGCGATGCCAGGAGCCCCTAGTACTCGTAGCTTCTTGCTCCTGAAGGACATGAAGATGAGAGAAAAACAGGTCTGAGGAATCCGAGTCCCAATCGACAGCTCTTTGAGCCGTGAGGCTTTGCGGATGATCGATGAAGCTAAGATCGCACAGGCTGAGAAGGCAAAGAAGCGAGAAGAAGAGGCACATTTGAGACCACCCGAGAGGGATAGATTTTGGAAAGTGGAAACGTTCGTAATCTTTGCCCAGATTAACAACCACCTTGAATAAGCATGCACCCAACCGCATGGCCTTCTTGCAATATTTATTTATATTTCTATTTGTTTCTTGTTTCTAATAGCTTTTTGTTACTAGTAGCGATGCCAGGAGCCCGGAGCCCCTAGTAGCGATGCCATTTGCTCCTAGTAGAGTCCATGCCTGCTTGAACAGGAAGTGCGTGACGTGACAGGAACAAGATGACGTCCGCAGACACCGCAGCCACTTTTGAGCGCTCAGACACCGCAACCAGATTTTCCTGCACTGAGCCTGGCGCGCCATGGCAAAGTGGATCATTGAGGACGCCCGGCTTCTCGACACGTCATCCCAAGACATCCCGGCACGGTGTTCAGTGCGTTTTCATACATTCGATGTTGTCCTAGACCATGCTTCTATATGGACTGATCTTGTTCATCTTGGTTGTATCACAGCTGGACACTTCGGGAAGAAGGACATCCTCACTGGAAGAGCATACTGAACTATTTTGGGAGCGTTCCAGCAGAGGACCTGGAAGAGGGTCTTCGTTTCAGCTACAAGCCGCTTGGCCATCAAGCCCCTAAAGACATGGTAGTTGATCAAAAGGTCGACATAAGGCCTAGGTTCATTGAGAACCGTTTATGTTGTTGTTCGGAAAAGTTTTTCTTTGAGTTTTTTTCCGAAAGTAATCATAGATTTGCCGAAACATTAGTATGTGGAAACAACCAAACCAAGAAGGCTTGTAGGGTATATCCCCTCAAGAGTTAAACATGCAATTCGCGAAAGATTCCCAAGAGTAAAGATATGTTTTCAAAGAATTGCGCTTCCGTAAAAAGGAATTTAGATCACCACGCTTCCTTGGAAATCGTTTCAATGGGAATCGTTTCATCTGTAGTAACAATACTTGCGATGGCCTCCACCTAATAGCGTCCTAATACTAGCTTCTTGTTACTACAGGTGAAACAATTCCCACATGGAGAGAGCTTTTTGCATGTTCACACCCAGTTGGAGGAGCTCATTGGTTTTACACTCCAGCCCTGTCAAGTAAAGCAGGCAGTCTAATGGCTGCAATGGTATGAAGAGACCTGCCACTTTAAAAAGAAGATCCACAAGGGCCTATCAAGAAGCTACTAGTAACAAGTGCATCGCTACTAGTAACAAGGGCATTACTACTAGCTAGTAACTAGGTCCTATTGCTTCTACTTTCTGACCAACTAGGCCCAGCAGGCTCGGCAGGCGAGTGGAGAGAGATTGAGGCTGAACAAGATCTTGGCATCCACGCAATCCAAGTTCCAGCAGGCGTGGAGCTACTCCGTCAAATCGGTGTCATTGGTAGCAGATTACACTGACAGATTACACTGACAGTACTGGGGTCCTCAGTTTGTTTGGCCTGCAGCTCTATCCAAGATCCTTTGTGGTCCGAACATGGCCGACTGAGCGTTTTCTTGTGGAAGATGAGGTATTGCGTATGTATGGCTTGATAATGGCTAGCCTATCCCTGCGCAGATTGACGATTACATCCAATGTATCCATCTACGTTTTCACTCGGTCGAGTTCAACCTGCAGGTGGATGTGTGCGATACCGTGCCTTTTGGAAAGGTGCTGATCATTGATGGCCTCATCCAGGCCAAGAAGCTGATCAGCTTGGCTTGAAGAAAATATGAGAATGAGAATGAATCGAATGTGTAAAGAGAATGAAACACAATACGCATGCGTGTACACATTCGTGTACTATGGGCCAACAGAGCTATGGCCCCAGATCCAAAAGTGGTCCCCTTTGCTGTGAGTAACAAGAAGCTACTAGAAACAAGTGCCTTACTAGTAGTAACAAGAAGCCAGTAGAATTAAATTAATTAAACTAGAATTTTATTGAAATTTGTAAAGGCTACTAGTTGGAACGAAAGACTGATCGTGTTTCCCCTCTTTTCTGAGTCCTCCGAGCTGGACGAGTTCATCTACCACGAGTGCCTGGTGCATCCGGCCATGTTGGCACATCCCAACCCCAAGCGCGCCACTCGATGTGCTTGGAGCGTTTTCCACCTCAGTTGGAATGAAGAATCGGAAGTAAAAAGCTGAAAGGCTGAAAGCGAAAAGGAAGACCGCAAGAGGAGAATGTTTGTGCTAGTGTTCATGAATGTTGAGTGTTTGGCATTCCGATCCCTGTCGATTTGGGTTTGGACCGAACCGGTTCCAGTAACCTTCACGAAACAATCTGTGTGAAATTATCAATTCTGGGGCGTTCATGGCTGCAGCTGTAGCTGTTCTATTTTGATTTTTTCTGAAACTTGCAAGGTTGTTGTTTGAATATTGTCTTTTCACCGTGGCATATATTGTTGGTGTCTCAAAGCGGATAAATCTTCAAAGTTAAGAAAGGTGTGTGTAGTTCTCATCGCAGAGTCTCAGCCATCTCAACCTTGCTTTGTTTACCAAGGTTTTTATTGGTGGCTCGGCCGCAATGGGAGCATGCCCTGTCGGCCTGTCGGCTGTGCACATCGTTTAGCCTTGTTGTCCTTTGCCTTTTCCAGGCGGTGGAGGCGAAGGCAGCACTGCGCGAGAAGTCTTGAGACACAAATCCGTTGAGAAATGTGTCCAGGGCCTCAGGAGGGCCGCAGGGTTTGCAAGGCGGTCAATCCCAAAAGCATAGCAAAAAGACAGCACAAAGCCGCCGTGATTTCTGCAGACCTTTTGGACCTTTCTTTCGTTCCAACTAGTAGCCTTTACTAATTTTAATTAAATTCTAATTTAATTACTTTAATTCTACTGGCTTCTTGTTACTACTAGTAAGGCACTTGTTTCTAGTAGCGATGCACTTGTTCCTAGTAGTAAGGCCCTTCAGACCTTTTGGACCGAAAAGAGTGTGTAGCACCAGATTGAAAGCTGGGACTGACGCTTAACCGCTCTGAGGTGATGGTTGACATCGATGGAGATGTGGTGGATTTTTGCAAGGACTTAGCTCAAGTGCTTAGAGTCGTGGAGAAAGAAAGAAGGAAAGGAAAGGAACAAGAGAAAGAGAAGCGAAGGTCATTGTCACAGTACACGCCGCAACGCCAAGACAGCATCCCTGCCCTGAAACTGCCTGAACTGGACCCAAGAAGAGCAGAGATATTATAGATATTGTTTCCTTTCGTGCTTTCAACTTGTGGAGCTGAGTGGCTGAGTGTTGCAAACACCAAGTGATGTGCGCATGGGCGAACTGGTTGTATTTCTTTCTTTTCTGAAGGGATTTCAAATTATCGAGACATGCCCACTCTGACCCTGAGGAGCACCTGCTGGCAAACAAAGAGGCTTTTAAAGATCCTCGACTGGATCTCATCATCGATGATTGTAAAATCCAGTTGGAGCAAGCCAAAGACGCTTGGCAGCCTTCGGAGCGCCTGAGCTTTGTTTTTATCCTGCTCCGTTTCGTCCAGTTTGCAGACAATTAAAGCAACTTGCTTCATTGGTCCAAACAGCTAAACAGACGATTGATACAGATTTCAGAGGCTCTGTGGGGTTTGATTTTCAATGCATCCATACTGGTCGTTCTTGGACTTTCTTCCCTCCAAAAGCTTTGTGCAAAGTGCCACCAGCACGAGCAGCTGCACAGTGAGGAGAAATTTGATGTGATCATCATGGATTTAGATGATCCCTTGGAAGGGGGTCCATGCTATTGGCTCTACTGCAAGGACGCATGCCGTTTGGTGTGTGATGTAGCCAACTCAAGTCTGCGAATCACCTACCAAACTCATCGAAGACATCCAGATATTGTTGGGAACTTGGCTGTACAAAAAGCACCTAAGGACCTCATTCAAGAACACCACGAAGTGATTGGGCCCAAGATTTGGCTCGGTAAGATTCGGTAAGTTGGCGACTTGCCATGAAGGAATACTCCAGCCATGCAGAGAAAGCACGCTTGAAAGCAGTAGCAGCAGTAGTATTGGTAGCATTCCTTTACAGAAAGGAAGAAAGAGATCTTTCGAAAAATGTGAAGCAAATCCCAACCATACAAAAGGAACACACCGATCAAAGAGAAAAGAGATGAAAAGAGATGAGAATGCAAGCTTCCCTAAGAATCTAGGAACCACAGGAATAGTGCGAGCGCTTTCCTGCGTCCGGTAGTTGGAACACCAGCCATAACGGGCCGTGGTGTCGTGTGCCTTTTTGGACATGGTCATCGATTTCACAAAAAGAATCAGCGACCTAGTTGGTAGGCTCATAATGGTCTGGGTATCTAATGTCTTCTGTTGTTAGTAGACGGATGATCTTCGCATCATGTCTATGTAACTTGAAGACATCGTTGTCTACGATGCATGAGGAAAGTGTAGCTGACGCACGTCAGAAGAATGAAAAGGAATTTGTGTGGCAATAGACCCCAAATAACCCTTAAAGCATCCAAAAGCTCGATAGTTGGGGGCAACTTGAACTGACTGTTGAAGTGTCAGTTCTACTGGGAGATGCACAGGAACATTGTTTTTCATTGTAATTACGCCATTCAAATCCTTGAAAACGCTGAACGAACCTTCCCCAAGCAAATCACGTGCATCCAAAAGTTTTGATGATCAGAATTGTCATTTTGCACCACGGCCATAGCGGACCTAGTTAGTTGCTTACTTAGCTTAATTCAGTAGGCGCCTACTTAATTGAGTAAATTGAGTAAGGGCGGGCTAAAAGACACATCAATCTTGGGCCACAGGTCCCACAAATCTTGATCACACCTTCAAAGAATCAATGGAGTGGATGACACCATTGCTTTGTACATCATTTCATGGTCATCCTGCGTGGGCCATGCCATCCACGCGCAAGTCACACACCGAGTTTAAGAGAATGGCGATAGGAAAACCATCAAGCGTGGAAGATGGTGCCGACATCGACATGGCTGTAGCATCGCCTATAAGCGTAGCGTACTGCGTCGTCGTACTCCCCAGTTCTCGTTCCCAAACAGTTCACTGTTGTCCTGCTCTCTTGTTCCCCAAAGAGTTGCCTCGTACTTGTGTGGCTCTGTGGGCCCTGTGTTGTCCTTGTCCCGGTGTTGGCCTCACCGCCTTGTCCAGGCCTTGTTCAATGCTTGTCTGTCCTGCTTGTCCTAGCCATATCCCCTGCTTGGCTTTGGCCACTAAACATCCACCGCCTTGTCGAGGTATGTTTTCGTGTGGCTGTAAGTGCAGCAATGATGCAGGGTTTCGAGTTGGATATCGTCTTTTGGATTTTCTCGTGACATATGTCCCTTCGTGTTTGCACACGTGACCCTGGGAATCAGGAACTCTTTTCTAACAGGTTTTGTTTACATACCGTTCCAACAACATTCAAGGAGTGGTCTATGCTGGCATTGTTTTTTCTTTTTTGCCAGAGGAGTTCTACGAGATGTGCAAGGAGAAGCTGAACCCTGGTGGAATCCTGGTCACCCAGGCCTGCGGTACAACTCGAAGCTTACGGAGACCTCAGACGAGCCCCGAATAGCATCCTTGCTCCTAGTAGCGATGCCCTTTGCTCCTAGTGGTAGTCAGTAGGGTTGTTTGGTAAAAATTTTTAAAGAAGCATGCTTGGCAGTAAGTAGCAGGCAACCAAGACAAAGGTCCAGGCTGTTGTTTGGTAGCATTCTTCTTCATAACAAAGGGTAGATGGAGCCAAAACCGATCGCAGTCATGAAAGGCCAGTGGAGCGGGTGTGAAGATGTACAAGGCCGGTGTGGAAGGGTGTGGAGAGGGCCTTGGACAGGCCGGTACTGTGTCGATGGTCGTTTGTGTCGATGCAAAGTTCTCAGAAACGGAGCAGGTGCAGTGTTCCCCCTCCATCCTCTATTGTGAGGTATGTGTGGGGTGAGGAAGCGCGGTTCTGCCGAATAGCACAATAAGTGAGGTTGAGTGTTCACATGTTTCAGCCGACATGGTGAAAACAGGACAAAGAGCGGTATGGTCAAGTCAGGGATGCTTTTCAGTCTGAGTATTTTTCCAGTCTGTGAAGTAGAGGAAACGTCACAGAGTATAATCGTGCCGGCCTCTAGGAGAGCACGGTGTCTAGAGCGGACTGCATTGGCAAAGGCAGTCCTATCACCAGTGCTGAACACCCTGAAGCAGGCAGGGTTTGGGAAGCGTCTTGAAAGCGGGTTGACTTGTTTCTTCAAGAAGTGTGGTAACAGTTGAAGAAAAACACGCTGAACATGACATTGCCCGGAGAAGAGGATATGTTGGCTTGGGTCAGAGTTGTGGGGAGGCTTTTAGTTGCATAGTTTGGAGCAGGTGATGTGATTGTGCAGGTGTGGTCAGAATAACATGTATTTACAATGTTTCAGAGAACGCGTTTTACGTGTTGGTGTCGCTTCTGTCTAATCTACTTCACGGTGACTATGCTCCGTGTTTCTAGCACTTGTGGTCGAAAGTCCTGCAGTTCTTCTGTATCTAAGTGCAGTGCTGAAAGTGCGAGGTGCTCAAGAGCCTTTCACATTCTTTCCAAGGCATTCTGTGCAGACTGTCCATCATGGGAGCTGTGGTAAACCTCATGAGGGCTGCAGCCGACAAAGATGCTTCCGGCAACATTGACCGCCAGGAATTTGAACAGTTTGTTACCCCCCTCGGAGATTGGTCACGTAGTGATCAACAGAGAATCTTTGACGCAGCAGATGAGGACAAGAGCGGAGACCTCTCTGCTGCAGAGATTGAGAAGTCCTTTGGGATCAGCAAGGCTTGGCCAGGGCTGGCAGACACCCAGTGGAGTGAGCAAGACCTGCAAAAGTTCATGTCTTGTGGTGATTCTGATGGAGATGGAGTGATGAGCAAGGAGGAGTTGGCCGAGTTGCACAAACGCTTGGACAAGAACCGCGATGGTGCCATTTCTTCGGAGGAGCTATCGCAAGCCACAGAGCTTGCAAGGCAGAGCTTGGCTGATCGCCTTCTTGAATCTGGTGATGAAAACGGAGATTCTGCTCTTGATGAGAGAGAATTCGACAAGGCGATGGGACAATTGTTGGGTGGGCTGAGTAAAAAGCAGCTGTCAGAGCTGTTTAAAAAAGGTGATGCAGATGGTGATGGCATCATCTCCAGTGAGGAGCTTCGAGGCATTGTGGCTCAGCTGGATAGCAATGGTGATGGGAAGCTATCAGCAGAAGAGCTGGCGCAGTTTGGCAATGGTGCTGGAATGCTGACAAATGCGTTGCAGGTCTTGGGGGCCTCTGGTATCACAGTTGGCACCTACTCGAAACACTAGCCTGCCAAGCCTTGCTGAGTCTGTCCGGTGCCTATTTGAATGGAGGATCTTTTGTATTTGCTGCCAAAAGTATTGCCACAGATATGGGGCAAAAAGTCTTGCTAAAGTGTGTCCTGCGAAAGCTGGCAACAGCGCTGAGCGCCAATCCCCAAGCTGCTGGTGCCACAGTTGCAGCTACTACGGCCGCCTTGCCAGCCGAGGCTCAGCCTGGGCCTGTTCAGTCAATTGAGCCAGAAGAGCCCGAGCCTTCTCGCCCTTGCTGCTTGCTTTGCAAGAGAAAGGCCCCAGGAATGAATCCTTCACAGTGCTGTGGGGTGATGATGTGTGGCCGCTGCATCGGGACAATGATCGAAGCTGAGATCCCCAATTGCCCGAAATGTAAGCGGCCACGGCCGCCTGCGTTCTGAGGCTGAGGGCATCGCCATAGCTGTGCATGCTGGCTGATCCTGTCGTAGAATGTATCGGAAAATCATAGAGTTCAGCATGCGGCCCATGTCCCTGAGTAAGGGCAACGTTCCCAGGGCCCAGATTGCAATTCTGCGTTCCAAACAAGCAGTGTCGAGCGAGGGCCATGCACACGCATTCTATGAGAACACAAACACAAACAAGGCAAAATCGATTCCGAATGAAACATGTTTGTCCGAAAAAGACTTCATGATTCCGTCGTTGTCTGATTTGGGAGGATTCCCGACAGCTCCCCAAGAAATCCTTCTCTCGGGGAAATCCTGGTATTGCAAGGCAACCCCGCCTAAGTAGGCGATGGACTTGACTTTCTTGACTTCCCACCAGTTGACCTTAGGTCTTCAAATTTACGAAAGTTAGTTCTAGAAGATCTATAAAGGAGATTTGTTTGCATTTCTAATGGCAACAAGAACGAGCAAGACTGCTTCGTCATCGACGCTTCTCTCAGAGGTCTTCCCGGCGGCGCGCGCCTACAAGGAAGCAGTTTATTCCTTTGCCGATGAGTGCCTTGAGCGAACATTTGATGAAAATTGAAAGCTCGCCGCCAAACTGACACTACTAGAGATGGCCTCCACCCTAGTAGCGATGGCCTTCAACCTAATAGCGATGGCCTCCAACCTACTAGCGAGAAACAAGAACGTAAGAATGGATCTTAGGAATACCTTCCTGAAAACCAACAGACAAGACGTCTTTCCCTTCAAAATGATTTTGACATGCTACTTTTTGGTCAGAATGGTGGTCATCTCTCGGCTGATTGTCCGACAAGCAGTTGATTACCTCACAGGGATCGCCAAACAACCAAACTCACACTAGTAGCGTCCTTGCTCCTAGTAGCGATGCCCTTTGTTCCTAGTAGCGTCCTTGTTCCTAGTAGCTGGATGCCTTGAAGCCTTTCAACATTGTCTCGACGACTTCCGCCAGACGAGGTTGAAAAGACCTCTTCAGACGATGCTGTTTGGGGTTTCAAAGCATGGTCCGATAAAATGAATTTCACCTGGAATCGATATTCCGCTTGGGGGCACAGAGGTTGACGAAAAGACATGCACTCACCAAGCATCTTTTCTATTGTGTTGGTGAAGGCCTTTCGCACAGACCAAGAGGCCTGAGTTGCATTATCTCCATGCAGATTGAGGTTCCCTCAAGGGGCCCTTACATTCTTTTTGTCAGCTCTCTTTCTGTTTGTCAAACTTGGGGTCCTAACTCTTTGAGGCAAGAGATTGTAGATGTAGCAGACATCAAAAACTGGAGGACTAGCACAAAAGTATTGTGCCTTTGGTCACAGTTGAGGTGGGGCTTCGTGATTGGCCACAGTGACCCTAGCACTGCCTCTATCACACCCGAGGAGGCTCAAAGATTTGAAGGGTCACATGGAGATGCGAAACCTTTGATAAACTGCTGTATCTACATTGCTTCAAAAACAGAAAAGACACTTTGTAACAAAGGGCCTTACTACTAGGTACAAGGACGCTTCTAGGGCTCTTCTTGTCTTCATCATCTCATGGGCAGGTGGACCGTCGGATTGCCGAGCGGATCACGGGATCCCTCCAATTCCTCGATGGTGAGAGCTACACCGGTGCCCTCGATGCAAGAGCTCCGAAGGTCCGAGCACGGTCACCGTACCATTTCCGTTTTTCGTGGACTAAGGGTGGTAATTAAGCACCCTGAATCGTTCTTCTTGCCAATGCTGTTTTCGAACGGTCCGTGGAAGGAAAAAGAGAACATGACCTGAGGCATTTTCTGCCTCTCCAAGCAGATGAGATCAGACTTATCGGCCACTCGGCGAGAGTGAAGAGATCAACTTGAGTCAACAAAGTTGTACAAGTCTGAAACTGTTCAGACTGTCAACTGGTTCAATCAGATCTGTGGCCACCGTGTGGCCTCTCGACTCAGGCGGAGACACGGATTTTGTCCAAGGACAACCCCGCAGTGTTCCTGTCGCACATGGAGGCGTGGCGGCAGAAAGCCATGTTCGATGGTTCCAGAGTGTGATCTTCAACATAAAGGGCAATCGCAACCTTGTTTATTCGCAGAAGTTGGACAGAGGTTCTCAAGACATAGTGGATGCGTTCAACGAGGGATCAGTGCCTTGTCTTCTCAAGCACCCCCCACTGTACTCCCTTCAGAGGCGCCTTGCCAATCAGGGTCGATAGCAAAAGCCAGCATCGGTTCAAGAACAACTGATCACAAAACTTCCTGCAGGGCGTGAGCCAGTACACCAAGGAGCTGAAATTGACAACCTGAAGTGGACCTGGTTTGGCCGTTGAAAGGGTAGAAATGTTCTGCGTTTTCTGTGTTGGTAGAAATTTTCTTCTGCGAGGTCTGAGAGAGGTAAGAAGCTTTGATTGGCACGTATTGGCACTTCCAGTATTGGCACTGTATGACACCACCAAGGGATAAAGCAATGGATGAAGAGAATGTATCGCTACCTAGTAACAGGTGCATTGCTACTAGTGGCAAGAAGCTATTAGTAACTAAGGGCATCGCTACTAGTAACAAGGGCATCGCTAGGAGCAAGGACGCTACTAGGGGCTCCTGGCATCGCTATGAGTCAATCTTTTTTCAACCTTTTGGGAGGACTCAGATGCCACGGAGTCCACCGATCCGAAGCGTGGATACAAATGAGCGTTTCCAGCTTCGCTCCAAGCACTGACAATCTGGCAAACTAGCTTTTTTGCTCCTAGTAGCGATGCCAGGAGCTCCTAGTAGCTTCTTGCTACTACTAGCTTTATTGCACTGGTGTTTGAGCCACCGCTGGACCTGCGAACTGTTTAAGAGTTGTATCACCACCGTCGGCCACAGACCAGTTCTGTACCAAGCCCACCCATACTATGTGCCAGACATGCGTGTCTTCCCGCACCATAGAAAAAGTGGTTCGACGGGTGCTTCGTTGGATCTGGAATTTTGGGTGCGTGCTGAGTAGATCCGAGTAGGCTTTAGGCTTTAGCTTTCACATCCAGCTCAAAGACTCTAAGCTGGGAGAATTTGCGCCTTCCGAAGAGTGGACCCCACATGTCCCGTCATGAAGAGTGAGCAAATTGTTATTCTTTGCTTCAATATCGGAAGACGCAGTGATACAGATGGCAGACTATGAGACCATCAGTTCACGAGAAGAATGTCAGGCATGGCAGTGTTTTACCTAAATGTCGTGATGCGGGAACCATTTCCACTCAAAGAAGCTTTTGCTTGCCAAAGACAGGCAGGGCACTTTAGTCGCATTTAGATTTAGCAGTGGCCATTGGTTTTATTGAGGATCCGGGATCAAAGTTTCTTTGCAAGCATTTGACACCCCGAACATGACTACTTTGCCGACAAACAGTTGTTTGAACTTCACGCGCAACGCAATGAAGATCACCCAAAGCCATCGAGCAAGGGCTTGAGTTTAGGGCGGCGGGGGGGAGCTTCCTTGAAGAAGCGTAAGCACTAATGCTTTGGTTTCTAGATTTCTAGGGAAACTTAATCACACAAGGGCTTGGGTGAACAGAATAGGAGAACCATCAAAGTGTTGGGAGAACCATCAACAACCATCAACAACCATCAAACGGTTCCTAGTAGCGATGGCCTCGAACCTACTAGCGATCCAACCTAATAGCACAAAGGGTTCCAAAAGATCTATACTACTAGCGTGGCACTTGTTACTACTAGTAAGGCACTTGTTACTAATAGCAAACATTGTTACTACTAGCGTGGCACCTGTTACTACTATAATAAGTTCTTGTTTTGTTGGTTTTCATAATGGACAGTTTCCCCTCCGAGCCAAACTCCATCCATAGGGTTCACAACAGACGTTCCCGGGACGAAACTTGCCAGTTCAAGAGAGACATCCTCCTGGCTCAGAGGCAACAGGCGTGGCCGAGGTAAGTTGTGTTTCAGTTGTTAGACCTTTCATTCAGTACGCTCACCCCTTTGGGTCACAGAGCACGCAAGTCGTTTCAACGCATCAGCGTTTCCTTGGGCAAAGTCCATTCGGTTTATATGAATGCTCCGACAGTAGCTGAGAACTACAGATGTCACTCTTAAATTGTTAATTTTTTTGATAAGAGAGTGGATGTAGAGAAGTTTGATGAAAACTGATCAGAGTTTATTCCCTTGCAAGACAAAACTGAGCCATCGAAGCAACACCAAAGGAGATGCTGGAGAAGCAGGAAGCAGATCGAGCAGCGTATTTTCAGTGAGAGCCTCAGAGAGCGGCATGTGAGAAAGGTCTAAAGAACAAAGATGGCTAAAAGTTAAAGTGTGCGACGGCCTCCAACCTAAGAGAGAGAGAGAGAGAATGAGAGAGCGCGAAAGAGAGAGAGAGAGGGTAAATGAGTATGTTTGAGTGCCACCAGAATGGGTCGTTGGCAAAGCTCTTTGGTCCTAAGGCAGATGAGGGACAAGCAGTCAAAGATGCTGGCCGCGTGCCACCACGAGAGAGAGAGAGTATTGGGCCCCGACAAATGTGGCTATGAGGGTACCACTGTGTTTTGAGTTTTGATTATGGTTTCTTGATACCTGTTGTGAACACTATTTGCAGGTGTCCTTTTTGGATGCTATCACCTTGAGGCTTTGTTGAGGAGGAGAGGGTGGGGTTGGTAGCTAGCTATAACGGATGAAAAGCGCCAAAGTAAAAATGTTGTGGGAGGTGACGGGTCTTTTTATTTTCCTTTTCTTCTTTCCATGTCAAGCGTAGAAACTAGAATGCTGTGTTCGCTGCCAGGTACGAGGCCGGGGTGGGGAATGAGTTGGAGAAGAAGATGCGTGAGGACGAAGAGCGTCCGGGCCTCAGATGAGTAGTAATCACACTACTGTTCTAGTGGTCAGTGACGGTCAGTGGCTTCGAGATGGCCTCCAACCTAATAGCAATGGACTCCAACCTAATGGCTTCTTGTTACTAGCAGTAAGGCACTTGTTTCTAATAGCTTCTTGTTACTACTAGTAAGGCACTGGTTGGTGTTTGAGATAGCTTGAAGGACTGGACATGTGCTGAAGAAGCTTCATTACCAACATTCCAATGTCCACCTGTGAATGCACACCTTGATCGCATCGCGCTATTCCAATACCCAGGCATGTCTCAAAATCTCGCAAGCCAGCTATGGAGATCCTTTGCACTTGCCTAGTCACTTTGGGAGAGTTAGGTTTCCCTTAAATTCACCGGTGCGAGCGCTATCCTGCGTCTTACCTAGAAGCTTAAGTAGCTAGGAGCTTACTCCCTTACTTAATTAAGTAGGCGCCTACTTAATTGAATCATAGCGAGGCAGAGCGGGAAACAAGAAAGCAACTTCAAAACGAGGTTCCTTTCCCACCCAAGGCCTGAACCATACTAGATCTGCTACCAGTCAGAACATTCGTTGCCACCAACAAGAATGCTTTTCCAACAGAGCATCTGACATGCCATTTAAGCTTGCACTGCCTTGCGACCTTCACTTTTGAGCGCTCGATGTCGCTGAAACCTTTGTGGGCATTGAGCAATGCTCATAGCGGTCAGAAAAGGTATTGACAGTATTGAACAGGGTTACTAGCATAAGATTGAACACTTGAGACAAGTTTGAAGATTGCTCCAGTTTTTGATTGAACCTGGTATTCTGAAGTTGGACGACAATAAAAGCAACCTACTAGGCGAAATTCACTGATGTTTCCAGGTGCAAAGAGGTATCAGCAGATAGCGGAAGAGAAGGCGAGGGAGATTTGGGACACAAACTTCGTGAGTGACGGCAAGTCGTGGCACATGAAGCCAAAGAAACTACGGAACAGGTCAACTTGGCATTATCGACCTACGCTGAGAGAAGCCTCATGGCTACTCCACCTGCAGGAGAGGATGAAGATGGAGATGCGAGAGAAGAGGATGAAGGTAAGGAACCGCACACGCACACAAGCATGAACAATCACCCCATTTGTTCCCCAGCTCATATTATGTACAATCAGAACGAGCTTCCTCCGGAGTTTGAATAAATCTTACGTGAGTCATGTCAGTCCACTCTTTGCGCTAGTTGGAATTTGTAGGAGTCTTCAATACTGGGTTCTTAACAGGGCATGTGGAGCTAAGAGTAAAGAGAAAAGGAACCAAACAAGTCCTACTAGGAGCAAGGACGCTACTAGGGGCTCCTGGCCTTACTACTAGGAGCAAGAAGCTACTAGGAGCAAAGGAGTAACAAGGACGCTACTAAGGTCGAGTTAATTTGTTTAAGTTGACAAATGATCCGACAAGCAGGAAGCCAAGCCCTGGCCTTAGCTCCATCGCTGAGTGGCTGTGCTGGAGCGATGTTCGGAAGCTGCAACGACTGACTTCCTTTAGGGCCACCTAGTTACTTGCTACTAGTATCGTCCTTGTTCCTAGTATTAAGACCAGGAGCCCCTAGTAGCGTCCTTGTTCCTAGTAGCGATGCCCTTTGTTACTAGTACGTAGCTTCTTTGCTCCTAGTTGCCTCGAGACGAACAGGTGAGCTGGGGAACTTTAGAACTTTTATGATTTCGTTTTTTGATAAAATTGCACATCAGAAAGTCGCTTTACTCAAAAGATGACGGAGAATATGTGCAGCTGTGGGATCTTGCATTGCTATCCTGCAGGAGACTGATTCAACATTCGCAGTTTATGTGAACGATTGAGCAAAACATCCGTCTAAGGAAAGCAAGCCATGAATACATCCAGATGCAGCTTCAGGTGCGTGTCCAGCAGCCACAACCACGTTTCAGCTGTTGAGAAGAAAGAAATGGTTTCAAACAACCTTTGGAGGATTTGATGCTCGTTTCACAAAAGGCATATGCCCTCAGACACTGTGTTTGGGTTCTACACTTCTACACATGGCTTACTAGGAGGCTCTCGGAACATGCCCTTTGAAAGAGCATGTGTTGCAGGAGCGTCAGCTTCGCAAGCAGCAAGCGCGAGAGGAAGAGCTTCAGCCATCCCATGCATGTTTTCCGAGAGGACTTTGGGCGCTTCGAGCGGGTGGCATTGAGGAAAAGAGGTTCTAGATTCTGGTTGTTAAGAAAGTTTCGAACCTTACCCATATTACCTTGATTGCTGTCCCAGTCCGTGCTTCAAAAGTCTCCATGAATGAAACTGCAACAGTGTTTTGTTTTCTTTTTTTTGCATCAGCCTGGATCTGATCGGGAGGCTCTTGGAGCGGTTGAAGGCTCAAGAGGAAGCGCTGAACCAGCGGGAACAGGCCAGACCGAAACAGCGGAAAAGAGACAGACGGCAACTTTGGGTGGGTGAGCTCGTGCTGAATGCAAGGTTGGTTAAATGAATGCCTGTGGTTGGAGAGAACTCGGTAAGCTGAGCTATCCTGCATCGAGTTCCTAGTAGCGAACAAGTCGCCCTTACTTAATTGAGTAGGAGGGCAGGGCCAGGAGCTGAAAGAAAGCCGGTGACTAGGTTGGTTTTAATTCAATCGCCAGGCAAAGATAGAAGCAAAGCGCCGTGCTCTGCAGGTGCGAAAAGTGTTGAACTTCAAAAACTTATCCGATTCTCTCCGGCGGGACCCGTCCCACCGCATGACTTACATCCAACCGTCAAGTTAGTCTCATAACGCATTCAACATGTTCAGAAATCATCACAACTGCACCACAAAATGTCATGGATTGCACTATGTTTCATCCTAAAAACTGAACATTTGAAGGCCATCGCTATTAGGGTAGAGGCCCCTTGGTTCCGGGCACGGAACCTCCGCAAGGCCAACGCCGAGAACCTCCGAGAGCAGATCCGTCTGAAGTGCCTTGACTGGATACGTCGTAGGTGTCGGATCAGCAACAAAAACAAGATGTTGAACATGCCTTACTAGTAGTAACAGAAAGCTACTAGTAGCAAGTGCATCGCTACTAGGAACAAGTGCCTTACTAGTAGTAACAAGA
>CAXAMN010016891.1:444224-480015 GCA_963970005.1 Durusdinium trenchii
TAGTAACAAGTGCATCGCTACTAGGAACAAGTGTCTTACTAGTAGTAGCAAGAAGCTACTAGTAGCAAGTGCATATGCTTTCAAACCATGTCAATCCGACATCTATCTCAAAGGATTTCGATGCCAAAGACTGGATGGGTTTACAGAGTTTGGGCATGATCCGTGTCGTGCTCAACGGGCCGTTTTTGTGAACATCATTGCAGTATCTTGATTCCACACATTTGCGCATGCCATCGCTAGTAGGTTGGAGGCCATCGCTAGTAGGTATGCTTTGCGCATGCCAGGAATGAGGAAGTACCTTCACGCTACGCCCGCGATCAGATGAACGAGGCCAGATTGTTGACGTGCGGTTGGCATGGAAACGTGCTTCTGATGCGTATGATCATATTCAAGGGCGACTCGCTTCTTTCTATTTGGAAAGAGTGTATGATTGATTAGCTGTGATTGAATTCACTTCTACTGGTCTTGAAAATCTCTCCATGCCCTACAAGTGGCATTGTGTGGCGTTGGGATCCAGTCTCGCTAAGAGGTGGTGGACCCTCCAGCACAAGCAATTCAAACTAAAGACATCGTACACGAGGCCGTGTTCAAGCACTGCTTAAAAGAGTAGGTTTGTTTACTTTCATGCAGGTTCAAAGCGTCAGTACAAGTTCCTTGTCAGCCCGTGTTCGTCAGCTGACTCAGCTGAGGTGGAGCGGAAATTCAACAAGGCCAAGCTGGAAAAGGCCCTGAGCGCCCGACAGGACAGCGGAGAGATGCAGAGACAGACAGAGAGAGCTACTCCGTGGAGGCTGGGGTGTATCTTGAAAAAGGAGATGGACAAAATGTCTTCATCTTTTGGAGTGCTGAAGCAGGGGTTAAAAGAAGCCCACGCGTCAATTTGTTTGTGCCGCTGACTGATCTATTTGCGGACCAGACCCCACTCGCCTTAGTGAACTCCACGACCGCGAACTGCGAACTGTTCTATTGTTAAGTTTTCCTAAACATCTAGAGTGCACTGTCCTGCGTCCAGTAGCTAGTGTAGCGTACTAGTAAGCTACTAGCTACCTACTACCTCCCTAGCTACTACTAGCTACTACCTCTACTAAGAGGCTATATGTAAAATATGTGTATATATACATGTATTCATTCTTATTTTTGCGGAGGAGGTGCTCGGGAAGGCTGAAACTGAGTGTCTTGGACGTGAGGTCGTCAAGTCACCAATGAAGGACGAAAGGAGCGACAGGAGGAGAAAGGATAAGAAGGTTCTAAAAGGAATTAAAGGAAGAATATATAAGAGGTTCTTAGAAAGAAAGGATGAATGTCACGAACAAGTGGAGCACGTTCGATGTTTTTGTGTGATTTCTTGTTTTCTTTAGACCTTTCAGAGTTGTTTTCTTTCTTCATTATTTGTTTGAATCAGCATATCCACCCCTTTTACCACTTGGACATGTTGTTTGGGAATCAACATCTAGCGTTACCGCCCCACTTAGATCTTACTGGGTGAACACTGCGGTCTGGTCTGCAGCTGTGTAGCTGAAGAATGGAGAATTGAGGAACATCTGAATTCTGCACACCTCCCTCTTTACCAGATCGATCAAAACTTCCAATATGCATGGGATCTTCACATCACATCAAGAAATGGCTCGGCAGGGAAGGTTCAGCAATCGATTCTACCCGGCCCGATCGTGGGTCGTCTCAAGGTCCGAGCGAGCTTTGACAGTGAGATGAGAAGGACCGCCAGGGCAAAAATGTGGGGTGGGCTGTTGGAATCCACGACAGAGTTATCAGAGAACATGATTTTGCACGTGTGCTGGTTTGAAAATAGTGTCCTTCCCTTCCCTTCCCTTCTGTTTTTTTTCTTTCTCTAAGTTTTCTTTCTTTCTTTCCAAACCGAACACGATGATTTCGTGCCTTTTTCGCTTCTCAGGACCTCCATCGCCCTCTGACCGGCTAGGCGCCACCTGTCACCGCGATCAGCTTGCGTCCCAAATGGGAGCTGTAAAGATAGCCCGGTGTCGAAAAAGATCTTCGATTTTCAAGACTCTCCGTTTTCAAACTTCCTTGGGAAGGTCGCAGTTTCTTGTGAAGAGGTCGACGCCGGGGATTGTGTCCGGAACTTCTTGAGCATTGAACAGCTGCACAAGGTGTAGAGAATAGAGGGGTGCCACTTCATGCAGAAGAAGTGCAGTTCCATTCCTGTTTGAAGGAAACTTCTCCACGTTTTTTGTGCGACGTCATGCTCAAGAGAACAAACGGGCTGTCAATTGCTGGCCCAAAGGGCTTGCTGTGCGAAAAAACGCCTCAACAGTGGCGTGATACGAGGTGTAGATTGGATTCGTTGGTTTTCGGGTTTCTTCATGGTTTTTCAGCATGCCCCTTTCTGAACCAGATGGCTCGTTGTCAATTTCAACAGGTCTGTGTTTGTTCTTGGCCCGCCAACGCAGTGTTCCTTCATTGTGAGCATTCACATAAGGAGCTGTGGTCTCTCTAGGGGATAAAGGTTTACACGACAAGCTCGGGAGGAGGAGTGAGTTTTACGCTTCATCTTTCCCGTGCTATGTAGAATCTTGAGGGTGATCACCAAGTCATTGCTACCTCATGCTACCTCCAACCACTTCTGATACCCCTAACCAGCACTCCTTGCACTACCCCTCATGGCCCTTAATTTCTATATCTTGTCAAGCCCAGAACTCAGAACTGTGTCATGCCTGTCTTGCCTTTCCTGAGGACACTCACACAATCCAAGGCCATGCCTTCTTTAAGCAGCACAGCTGCAGTGGAAGAGAGGAGGGGTCTTTCGGCAAGTGAGAGCCTAGGCTTGGGGAGAAAGAGTGTGAAGCCCTCCCACACCTCCACGTTGGTTCATCGCAGTTATTTTTTTCTGTTTGGTGATATTTAGCGACTGAAGTTCTGCCAGTTCTGTACAGGTACAGAAGTCGAGTGTGGGACTCCCACAAGTGGGATACGGAGGGACACCGGCCCGTCTTCGATGCTCAACCCGTGAGTAGCATTGGATGAATCGAGACGAATCGCGAGACTTCCAACACATGGAGAACCGTTTCTTGTTTTTAGCCCGGAAGGTAGGCCGATAGGTGGGTAGCTAGTAGAACAGGTAGCTACTACCTAGGACGCAGGATAGCTCACGCACTAATGATTTGGTTCCTAGACTCCTAGATTTTTAGGGAAACTAACAAAGTGATGAAATGACAAAGTGAACGAACCTCGGTTAGACCAAATCCTCGACAGAGGGTGACTCACGATCGTCCAATGAAACCACCCATTCTCGTTTTGAATGGTCCCCCGTTGTTGCCACTTGCAATGGCCTTGGGTTCAACAAATACCTCGTGCTTCAAGCAAGAATGCTTCATTTGCAGAAGGCTTTCCTACCAACCTTTTTGGTAGCTTTGAGAAGAGCTTCAATTCCACTACACCGTGTAACACCGTTGCAATTTGGACCTTGCCTTCTAGGCCAATCAACTGGGAGAAGCTGCGCGAGGGACTACTGCGGCCACCCTTTCCGAAGGACACAACGAGTCCCGAACATCCAAGCACAGGGTAACAAGCTTCGCTACTAGGAGCGGCCTTACTAGTAACAAGAATAGAATTAAAAGTAATTAGAAATAAGTTTGAATTAGAAGAATTAGAAGCAAAGGAATCTACTAGGACCTTTTCGCGCGCGTGGACGCTACTAGGAGCAAGGACGCTACTAGGAGCTCCTGGCATCGCTACTAGAAACAAGAACGCTACTAGGGGCCGCAAGAAAGGAACCGAGACAAGACCATCAAAGACCACCCTTTTGACAGTGGGAGACAGATGTCCACCATCAAATTTGTCTCATGGAGCTGGAAAAGGAATCGACACTCGAAGCAAGGTGTTTGGGGTATGACAGATTGTGAAGCCCTTAAGAAGGAAGGAACAGGCAGACAAACAGGCAAGGCGAGGCGAGGCAAGGCAGGCAGAACTTGAGCAGATTGTGCTTGCGTTTCCACATGTGCCCGCCCTACAGAAAGCTTTCAAGGATCTGTTTGCGCTCCATTTACAACAGTCGAACGTCACATACACATTGCTCCACTGAATTACCAGAAAGGACCCTTTCGGTGTTGTAGTGAATGAAGAGTGTTTCAACTTGTTCAATTTCTAAGGTGCTCAAAAACTCTTATTTCAATGTTGTTTTATTTAATGTTTTAATTCATTTCATTGTCATTGTTCATTTCTTCGTTCTTTTCGTTCTCTCCAAGCTTCAGGATGAAGAAGAGCCCTCCTTCGAGGAGATTCAGGATTGGCCCCAGAGCGGCAAGCTGTGCAAACTCTTCGGCCGAAAGGGAGGAAAGAGGAAAGGTCGAAACGGAAAAATGAAAGGACCTTTTGGTTTCTGTTTTTTTGCCCGCTTTCCCGCCCGTCCCTACTTAGTTAAGTAGTTGCCTACTTATATAATTAAGTAAGGAACTGAGGTAGCTGGTGCCTACAAGTAAGCTACTACCTTGGACGCAGGATAGCTCAGGCTTCTTCAAGGAAGCTCACCCACCGCCTTTAGGGCGGCGGGGGGGGAGCTTCCTTGAAGAGCGCTCGCACTGAAGAAGAGCCCCTAGTAGCTTCTTGTTCCTAGTAGTAAGGCCAGGAGCCCCTAGTAGCGTCCTTGCTCCTAGCAGCGATGCCAGGAGCCCCTAGTAGCTTCTTGCTCCTAGATATTTAGGGAAGCTTAACCACGGAACTGTGAGATTTGGGCTTGACACGGCCCTATCTCTCAGACAACGGGCAGGACAACTCACATCCATGTGGGACATGTTCAGGGTTTTGTTCAGAAGGCTCGGGCCAGGCAAAGGTGGATTTGGGCGACTGAGATGGATGTCTGAATGGCTTTCTTTTTAGTTCAAGACTTTCGGTCTTCTGTCAACCCTCCCTTGCTAAACTTCGAGGCTCCACATTATTTTTTCCCGAGAGCGTCTGCGAAGGGTTCTTCGTTAAAAAACATCTGCAGAACTATGTCTCATCTACATCTTCACATCTTCACCTCCGCACATCTACATTCTCACCTATATCTCTGCTCATCTGCACATCTCTGCTCATCTTCACATCCTCACATCTACATCTCTGCTCATCTTCACATCCTCACATCTACATCTCTGCTCATCTTCACATCCTCACATCTACATCTCTGCTCATCTTCACATCCTCACATCTACATCTCTGCTCATGTTCACATCCTCACATCTACATCTCACATCTTCACCTCTCGCTCTTCTTAACTTTCTCTCTTAAGGCCGGGGGCGGTTCCGCCGGAGCACCACGAAACGCAACCCTCTGCGGAGATCGTGCGTGTCGAGCGCGCGAAATGCAGATGACAGCACGATAAGTCCCACTTGCGCGCGTATGTGGGGAGCTGGAAGCTGAGAACTGGCGACTTTGTAGTACAACTTTAGGTACGCGGATGAGTCATCTCTCGCGGCTGAGTCATCTCTCGCGGCTGCTCTGGCGCCCCTGCAGCTGAGTCATGTCTCCCGACCACCCGGCTCTCTTGAGAGGTTGACCAATTTTAGCTACCTTGCTTACTCATAAGTGGCTGCCACAAAAGAGTCATCGTGACGTTTGTATGTGTGTACTTCACCTTCATGACAAACGATGTTCGCTTGGAATACACGAGTCGCTTGTCATGATCGTGACGTCGTTTACTCTCAGGTCGCCCTGTTCCTGGAAACTTCAGTGTGAAATGTACGTTCTTCAGTTCTATTTGAACTTCTTCAGCCTTGTACTTGCACAACTAAGGTTGACGTTGCGCTGCCGTTGCATCGACGCATCTACGTCTACACCCCCTCACCTCTCTACATTTACATCTTCACACGCTCACATCCGCAGATCTACCTCTCCACCTCACCACACCCACACATCTGCACATCTATATCACATCTGTACATCCACATCCACACTGTCGCTCCTTCACATCTGTCCTGTCTTTCTTTCTTTCTACATATCTTTTCTCTCGTCTCTGTGCATTTACATCTTCGCACGCTCACATCCACAGATCTACCTCTCCACCTCCATACATCTACAGATCTATATCGCACCTGCACATCCACACTGTCACTCCTTCACATCCACCCTCTCTTTCTCTCTTTCTATACATGTTTTCGACAGTGCTGGACAATTACATGTCTCGCTCTCAGGCCAACCGTCGTCTAGTTTGTTGTGGCAATGACAGTCCTTCGGCCAAAACTCTTTAGCACGTAGCCCAAGATAGCACCATTGTTTGTGGCCAACTTTTTTCTGTTCTTTGTCTTTCTTTTAAAGCGAATGTGTCTTTCTTCAAAGACCCTTGGACCGTTCTTTTCCTCACCTTTCCGTTCTTTGTAAGGAAGCTTAAGTATCAAAATCTGGAAGCTGTGTTTGGACCACAGGACGTCCAGACTTGACAAGCACGGCGAAGCGGTACATCGAACGCACATTTCAAATAATTTCAGCTATTCATTTTTCAGATTGTGCGAGGCATTCAAAAGCCGTCGAAACATCTCACCCTCATCTCATCTCTTTGCCGATTTCAGTTTGACACTAACGAAAACTGTACTTGTCCCACCGGGTCACTTGGGGCAGGTCGTCGTCACATGCAACGCGCACGGCGTCCGCAGGATTCCGAGCCCACCACTGCAGAGCCGCCAGGGCCGGAGGCACGATGAATGCAAACGGGGCAGAGCGGGGCTCCTGGCGCTACTAGGAACAATGTTCGCTATTAGAAACAAGAAATAGACTTAGAATCTGATTAGAACCTCAGAGCGACGGCTGATAGAGATGGCCTCCCAACCTAATAGTGATGGCCTCCAGCCTTATTAGCGATGGCCAGCGTAGCTTCAAGGGTTAGTAGGGTGGAGGGATTCTCTTCTCGATGATTCCCATCCGTGGGCTCCAGATCCATCGCCATACACGTGCAAAAAAAGAAAGAGAAAGAGTTAATGATTTGTATCCTTTCTTTTTTGGTCTTTCCCGACACTAACCAGAAGAAGACATGTTTCTCTCTGGATCCCAAACGAATGTCAGGTCTTTTGCCGTTGGGACCACCATGTGGATTTCCGAGCAGAGGCTGGGCATCTTCTTCGCAGGAATCCTTAGCAAACAATGGTTCTTTGGGATTCAGACCATTAAAATAAGATATCTTCGAATAACGATCCCGAAAAACGAACCAGGTTCGCTCTAATTCTGATGATACTTAATTGAGCAATCTTTTCTCTTACTCGCGTTGCTGAGCAGAATCTTCTTCCTGCAGAAGCTGCTTTAGCTTCGCTACTTGAACCAATATCACAACACATCCGCCTGGCCTGCATCACCGCTGCACCTCCAGGGGCAAGCCTTGGCAGAGTCCTTGGAGCAGCAGCGCCGGGAGAAGTTACAGGACGATCGACCGCAGCGTTGGTAGACGGAGTTGAGTAGACCTCTCTGTGCTGTGTGGTGAGTGTGGTGAGTGTGGTGTGAAGTAGAGAGCGGTGTGTTTCGAGAAACCATAGGTCCTTGCTGCTGGCAGTGGCCCACTGGATGAAGTACAAAGATCTGAGCAAAACCCACCTGTCCGTATATCAGGAGTATTTTGCAATCCCCACCTACTCTGAGAGCACTTGGAGGGTCTTGCTGTGTCCCAGATTGCCTGGAGTGCCCCAAGCCTTGAAACAAGACGTGACATGTTGAAGGCCGACTGACCCTGCGATCACAGCGCATTTTGGCACGCCATGTCATACAGGGCTCGCTGCTTTTCACGATGCGACGAGAACGTCTTTGTGGAGGGATCTTTCCACCCATGAGAGGCGGAAGTTGGCATCGTCGTCACAACGAGGAAAACGTGTGACCAACTGTGAGACGAGCAACCTATGACCGTCGCAAGGCCAATGTGCTTGTGGGCCTTTAGCACAAAGATTATGTTCGACGCTGTTTGTGTGCACTTGCTGGTGCACCCTTGTGCTTGCGCTGGACGTGCTTCTGAATCTGAGAGCTCAAGCCCAAGCCAATATAATGTGGGAGATCACTGGCACAGCGGAGGCTGCAAGTCATCCAGGTGATGATGCGCTTCCAGTGACAGCTTGCTTGGTGTTGTTGCGCTACCATTGGTCAGGCATTTCTGTAGTCCTTCTTCCAAATATAAATTGCTTAGAGAGAAAACTGCGAAGACAAGGCATTTGCATTTTTCTGTGGGTACAGGTCATGAGATATGTGCAAGTTTTTGAGCCAGTGTTCTGTTGAATCCTCCTAGGTTTTCTTGACAATTTGTCTCAACTACTCAACTACCAGTAATTAAAAGATGGAAACAACCTGTGGCTAAAACTACTTGCTTTCCTACCCGTTGTGCATTTGGTTGCAACACCTTCGAGCGTGCTCCAATGGACCACCATACCTGCCCACTAGCGATGGCCTCCAACCTAGTAGCTTCTTGCTCCTAGTAGTAAGGCCAGGAGCCCCTAGTAGCGTCCTTGCTCCCAGTAGCGATGCCAGGAGCCCCTGGTAGCGATGAAACATGAATGTGAAGGAAACATGAAATGCCTAGCATACCGACATTTGCGGGCAATGCTTTGGGGTGCAATCAAATTCATGAGGTGAACACTGGGGACACGCACAATGGTTTTCCGGGTTGCAAAACTCTCTTTGGATCCAATGAAGAGTCATATCAAATCTGAAAATACTCATTGAGTATGGTGTTTATGCTTTTTGCCTGATGTGGCTAGCCGAACTGTCCCACTTAACCCCCTTCACGCCATTCGACTTGCCAGGAAGCAGAGAAGAAGGTTGACGTTGACGTTGGCTCCTTAGTACTGAATGTCTTTCTTCTTTCAGCACCCTGTTCTGCAGTGAGCATCAAGTCCACCTTTGTGCTTCAGGAGATTCCCTCGGTTGGAACCAACCATCAGTGTTTCTTTGCAGATCTTTGCATCAACCATTGGGACCTGAAAGAAAGAAGTACCAGCTTTGCGCCAAGTAACGCGGTTTACGGAGAAACATCATGTTTGGGGTCCTTCAGTCTCTCCGGTGTTGAGTGTGAGAAGGTAGCTGTGTTAATAAAGCTGCTGTCGGATAAATCGGAATGCCAATTTGTACTGTAAAATGTTTGGATGTGCTTGACTCAAAAAAAAGGCGTAGCTCGGATTTATCTCAGCCACGAAACACACTCCAAAAATAGGAGGTTGACTCCCCAGCAGAAGTGGTGAAAGCCAGGATGTAGATAAAGGCCAGGCAGGCCCAGGCAGGCATGCTGATGAAGACTGCTAGATGGATGAGACTTCCATAGATTTGTTTGTGTTCAGTTGATTCATTTGAGCAAAGCAATGCACAAAGCAACGCAAAAAATGCTAGGAGCAAAGGCCATCGCTACTAGGAACCGGGGCGTCGCTACTAGGAGCAAGGATGCTACTAGGTTGGAGGCCATCGCTACTAGTAACAATAAAGCTGTCTAGTAGCTAGAAGCTTCCTTGGGAATCATTTCAAATCCTTAGTGCGAGCTATACTGCGTCCTAGGTAGTAGCTTACTTGCAGGTAGTAGCTACCTCTCCCTACTACCTACCTACAAAAGAAGCACAGCTTCAGATTTGTCTCGGTGACCTGGCAAAAAAGCAGCTTGTCTCAGGACCCCAAGAGGACGGCTCACGACGGCACGAGAGTGGTGTTTGTCGACGTAGGCTTAGTAGGCAAACAGTAAGTTTGGAGCGAAAATAAGTTTAGACAAGCTTTCAGGGTTTGACAGATGACTGTCGTTTCGATTTGACCTTAAGAAGCTGTATATGATGTTGTATGAGTCCTCGGGTGCTTTGCAGTTGCTTCTACAACATGACACAGCAGTAGCAAGACAATGATCAAAAAAAACACAACAAACAGCTAATACGCATCAACTACAACTGCAGCTACAAAGTCTAGAACAATACTCACTGCAGCACCACAGCAATCGCTGACTTGCGCTACAACCACATCCTATCAAACTTGTGTGCAGGATCCAAGGAGTCAGTGAGGACTCACCAAAGGCGGACAGTCGCTGGTGGCAGTTGGTGTTGGTGACCGAATGCAGGTGATTTTCCAGAGCAAAACGAAGAAGCAAAATAGATGATGTCTTTCTACTTTTTGGGGGGGGTAGGCTGTAGAGGTAGTAGCTTAAGGAGCTGCTACTTAGGACGCAGGATAGCTCACGCTTCTTCAAGGAAGCTTCCTTGAGGCGCTCGCACTAATGATTTGGTTCCTAGATATTTAGGGAAACCTAATAGCTTCTTGCTACTAGTAGCTTCAGGCACCATATAGTTCATTGATATGATTTTCCAACTTCGGTTCTTCGTCAATAGAGGTGAGGTGATAAGCGAGCATTAAAACCACAGCACGGTCAGGAAGATGTGCTAGTTTGATGAATTTTTATGTACCGATAGCCTGTCACCATTGGTTGGTGGTCCCAAGTAGAAAAGGTTTAGCCTCCTAGACCAAGCACTGCTCCAGCAGGTTGATGTGAACATCACCGGGGTCAAAACGAGACTTGGCTGAATCGGAAGAGAATGCATGTGGGCATAGTTGGAACACAACGTAGAGAACTTTCAAGTTTTGCTGTGATATGTTTGTGTCAAGTTGCACATAGCCGTTTTGTTGTAGACAAACTGCTCCCGGCTTTGGAGTGTTTTGCAAACGCGCATCAAAAGCATCTCCAGCAGTTGCAAACCAGTGGACAGTTCAAAGGCGACAAAGGCAATGTCATGGCTTTGCTTTTGGAGGCAGAAAAACTGCTGTGAACTGCAATGAGTTTGACAGAACGCGGCTGGCTGCAAGCCAATTCGATGAGTACACTCTGTAGTTTTCTTGCGCTGCATTTGTCGTTCATCAGCAGAGCTGCACCGAACATCAAGAATTCTATACAAGGTTCGGGACATCGATCTCAGAAATGAAATACACAATCTCCTTTCAAGGGATCCCGCTTCTTCAACTTAACAACCCTTTGCGACTTGTTTGTAGTAAGTAGCTAGGGGTGCTGACATTCAAGGCAGCACGGTTCAAGCTGATCGTGCTAAAGTGCCAGAAAGAGCTTCAGCAAAAAATGCAAGCTTAAAATTACAAGCTTTGTAATTCAGAGAGGATTTTTGCATATTGGGCTAGTGCTGAGATGCAGAAAACGGACATTTTTTGCTTAGGGGTTCCATATTGGACAGATGGAGAAGCGACAGTTGGTTCCATAGTTCTTTTGTCGTTGAGGGTTGTGTGCTCCACAGGATGGCTTAGAAGCCAAACAGATTGGCAGGCTGCCACCCGCGCAGCAACAAGTGCATGACGCAGAAGTGTGGGAGATGGCCCTGTGCTTCAGTGCTCGATTCCTCATTGGTAGATGCGTCCACATCCGGGATGAATGCACAACCCGTTTGGGTCATGTCCCTTCAACACTGAATTGCCCCGTTTTCTGCGAGCTGAATGAGAAGGCAACAACATGGGCCTGCAATGTGTTGCATTGTGTAGGTACCAATGACGAAAGTCTAGAGCCCTCAAACGACTTGTTTCTACAAGATCTAACGCCAGCCCTACCACACATCCTAGGGCTCACCTGCCAATGTTCCAAGAGGGGGTATGAACAATTAAATTAGTTCTTTGGGTCGAACCATTCCACCTGATCCGAAATGCCACAGTTAAACCAGAAAAAGGAACCTTTTGGCAATGACCTCCAGCCCACTAGCGATGGCCTCCACCTGATTCAAGTCTTCATAAACATCTTCTGGACCCAGGTGCATGACGGTCCTTCACCTTCTCTGCTCGCGGCGCCGCGGTTGTTTCGACATGCAATGCTCAACGCTGGGCGCCCTCCCGCTGGGAGCAAATGTTGAAGCTTTGGCATCGCAGTTGAAACCATAATTTCCCTAATCTGATAAAGCTAATAGTAGCAAAGGGCATTTCTAGTGGGAGCAAGAAGCTACTAGTACCAAAGGGCATGGCTATTAGTAACAAGGGGGTCGCTATTAGTAGCTAATTTGTCACTAGTAACAGGAAGCTAATTGCGCTCAGTGGTGCAGGACTTGTCAAACAGCATGCTACATGGTCCCAGCTCAGATGAACAGGCTGGACCACAAGCGCCAAAGCTTCAGTGCATTTGATGCTCCGCTGTTTTGGGCACAGCGACGAGATTGTAGCCATTTGCCATTGAGAGCTTTCAACGTTCCGCATCCCACCCTGTGCAACATGCAAGATAATCTTATATTGGAAAATTGTGCCATATTTTGTTTGAGCGAAGAAGTGTGGCGAATGGTTTCTCAACCTGAAGAGAGCCTGCTCAGTGGAAAAAAATGATGGTGAGCTTGCAAGAACCAGCAACAAGAAGTAGAGACTGAGAAGAAAAGAGGACGGAAAAATACTGGACGACAAAAGTTAAAGAAAGAGACACTGATATGAAAGAACCACCAGGGAATGATTGAGAATGATTGAGGGAGTGAGAGAGACAGAGTATGCGGGTGTAGTTTTTTTTTGTGGGTCAGCTTTATGTGAACTTAGTGGTAGGGATAGAAGAAGACGTATATAACAATGCGGGAAAAAAATAGTAAATTTAATATAAATATATATATATATGCATATTTATTATATACTTAAAATAATTAATATTTTTTATTGATACATATATAAATAACATTATTATTGATGGAGGTAATTTTTATTTGTTTATATTATATGGATTTTTATTTTTTTGGTTATAGATTATTTTGATATACGTATATTGAAATAATTATTGGATATTAAAAATATTTCGTTATAATTTGGATATTTTATAGTTTAATATAAAAAATTGTTTAATTTTAACGAAAATATTTATATTGAATTTAACATAAAATTAATTAATTATTTATTTAAAAAATATATATATAAACGTTATTTCTAGTTTAAGAGCCACGGTCGCTTTGGGGCGAGGTGCTATGGGTTGTGTGGTTTAGTTTTAGTGATGTTGCACTGGTCTTTCCTATTTTTGGCTGCCGCCATTTTTCTGTTGACGATCGAATTAGATTTTTCGGTCTTAATTCCGGGGAATATGAGAGCTGACGCCAAAGCATTTTAACTTGTCTTTATATCCGGCGTGAGGGTTGCTTAGAGTTCCTTAGTTTTGAGTGAAAGTGGAGGCCATCTTGTGGATATCCCTCCTTTTTCCGCGAAGCTTCATGAGGTATGGGTTTTTGGTGGTTACGGCTAAATTTTGATGGCTACGGCCAAATTTCTGCCCGGCCGCGTATTAAGCGCGTATACAGACGAGTATGCTATAGGGTCTTACGTTATGGTATGGCTGAGTATCGAGGGAAGTTGCTCCTCCCGATAGATGTTTTTATGGAGGTTCCGTGAATTCTACCGATAGCTGCCGACTGCTCGGAAGGAGCTGACGTTAGTGTCCACTATACCTGGCATACGTTGTATGACCTGGAATGCCTCGAAAGCATTGGTCTATGATGAGCTGTTGATTTGGGCTTCTTCTCCACCGTTTGAAGTATTGGCCATACAAGAGACGGGATGGCGTTTTTCTGTTATATGGAGCACTTCCGAATGGCACTGTATACATTCGGCTTGCAAACAAGCCTCCGTTTTGTTGATGGTACGTGTCTACCTCGCTCTAGCTGATCGACTGACCACTGCCACCTTGATTGAAGGACGCCTTTTGCATGTGAGGGTATTTTTTGAGCGCACGATTGATTTTTTCATTGTTTATTAATATGCTTGGAATTCATGTAATGGATCTCAACCCCTCCTTCAAAAAACGACAAAAGTTGTGGCACACTTTAAGACTGTTTGAATTATATTCCTAAGGCCCATTATTTAATTGTTCTTGGAGATTTCAATACGGTTCTTCGTGCCGATCTACCGTTTATTGGATTAGAAGACCCTAGAAGACTTACCAATGTGCACACGGACAGCCATGTCTTGCAGCAGTTTCTGAGATCTCAGGACCTGATTGCCGTTAACTGCAAAGGGGATTATCAGCACACCTTTTCTCATGGTACTCATGCTTCCCGCATTGATTACATTCTGATTCGACAATCGCAGGTTCAATATCGACGCATGAAACCGATCACGAACACCCAATTCGAAAGGAACTTTGGCATCAGTGGACCTCACCATCATCCCTTGCTGGTGACCCTTCCGCAGTGGCATGCCCTCAGCCGGCTCACTTTCCGCTGAACAGGATTGATAGATTTGCCATGAGACATGCATACCACGCGCAGTTGGACCCGTGGGTTTGTTTCGAGGATCGTGCACGCCAGTTGATCGATGACCTGATTTCAATCCCTGATCGCACTGCTCAGGATTGTATGCTTGATCTTGAAACCCAACTTCGTGTATTGTATATTCAACACTTCCCCAAATGACGTTCTCTTCGTTCCGTTCCCTCTCAACTTCTGTCCATTTCCTCCAGGATGTGGAATGCACGTAGAGAGGCCCTTCGCATCCAAGGCCAATCGTTGAGATCTTTGTTCAGGTGTTGGAAACATGTCACGACCTATTTGGGATGTCACAAACAGATCAGGCAGTTTAATCGTGCCAATAGACGTCAGAAACTTGAAACCATTCTGGCGGAAGGGGCTGGCTGACCTGGCCCTGCATGGCCAAACGGTTGAATGGTATCGCAAGATTCGACAGTTCTGCCCTAAGCAACGGCTTCGTCGTATTCAGATGTATGATCAACATGGCATGCCTCTATCTCCAACCCAGGAGATACAACAGATTGAACAATACTATACTGCCTTGTACTCAGATGATCACCCACCACAGTTTAACACCGAACCTATCACCGTCGCCCCTTTCGACTGCCAGGCCTTGACTGATGCCCTGAGAGCACTGCTCGGTACAAAGGCACTTGCACCAGACGGCATACCAGCTCTGGTGTGGAAGCACTTTGCCAAAGACCTTGCCGTGCCCATTATGAACACGTTTGTTGAATGCTGGATGGGATCTAGAATACAACCACCAACACATTGGACCACGGGGTGGATCTTTCTTCTTCCCAAACCCAACAAAACCCCGTCCAAACCTCAGGCACTAAGACCTATATGTCTACAACACCCAGTTAGCAAGGTCTTTGCTGGCCTACAATGTCGCCTAATTTTGTCTCAGGCCTATCCAACTTTGAGACAATTGCCGTTGTACGCCTACCTACCTTTCCGGGGGACTCGTGATTGCCTGCTCATTATGGCATCCCATTGCAGACAAGTTCGCAACACATGTAGCCACTTTCGTCCGAGTCCCAATGCACCGGGTATGCAGGGAGGGTTACAGATCTCCTTAGACATGGAAAAGGCCTTTGACACAGTAGCCAGATCCTTGGTTCTTCAAGCGCTCGATCAATACCAGTTCGATGTTGATGCTCTACGATTGATCCATTCATGGTTGGCCCCCCACAAATATTGCATTCCTTCAAGCAACTGATTGGATATGTAACTGCCAGCCGGGACATTAAACAAGGATCTAAAGATGCCCCATTGCTTTGGACCCTTGTGATGAGTGCCATCCTCCTAGACCTTAAAGCTAGATACTCGCTTGCATGGCTCCGCGACCATGTGTTGTTTATGCAGACGATGTTCACCTCCGTTGGATCCTCACATCCCCACCCCATGCACTTGAGGCCTTAACTGAGCTTCAACATGTCCTGGATACATTTAGTGCTTTTGGACTCAAGATTAACATGCAAAAGAGCTTTGCCATACTCCGATTGGTTGGTCGCGAAGCCCCTGGCTTCCTACGCCGCTGGGTTCATCGAAAACCGGATGGCCCAGAGCTGATCTTGCCGGAGAAACTCTGGCGCCTGCCTCTCGCGTCCAAAATAGCCTATCTTGGTGTATTTCTGAGTTATCGTGCCTTCGATTTCGATTCAACCATGAGAAGGATAACAGCAACTAAGTGGTGCTTCACACAACTTAGGTCTTGACTTACCAGCACGGTTCACCCACTTGCGACACGATTAAAGCTGTATCGCCAATGTGTCATGGCCACTGTCAGCTATGGCATCCATGAAATGGGGATCACCCGTCGAGGTCTTGCCAGACTTGTCAGTATGATCAATACACATCATAGGATTATGACTAAGTCCCCTGTATGCCTGACACACGAATCGACACAGAGTTTCTTCGAACGACTTAATCTCATTCCGCCTTGGACCCAGCTACAACAGCAACAACACAGGATCCAACACGCCTTGCATCGCCGTGCTATCGAACTTCGACTGGAAGCCATGACTGAAGACTCACCTGACATATGTGCCTGTGTCCCAGATGTATGGCAGAGTGACCTCACAATGCCGGTCGACACACCGGATCCACAGCTCAATCAGGAACTTCAGTGCCCTGAATGCCATCGAGCATTCAAGCAGGTGAGAGCTCTCAAACGACCCATGAGACAAGCACACACCATCCCTTGTGAACCGGATGATCTTTATAATCCCTTGAGAGACGCCTGGAACGATTGTTCACACTGCTCTCATTCCTTTGTGGATTTTTATCGATTGCGGGATCACATTAATCGTAGTGTTTGCACCTCATTTAACCCGGTTCAGGAGACGATCATCCCGATTGTGGCGAGACTAGATCTGAAGATGCACCTACGCCACAAGTCGATCCCGGGATTGTTGTTGAATCAAGCTCTCATTAAGGAATTGTCCTGCCATTGCGCTTTTTGTCACTGCCAGATAGCTGCACGATCCATACATAAGCACTACACAGATCAGCATCCGCAGATGGTTGCACATGCTGACCAATACCATGCACATGTCGTGGGTCTCGCCAATATTGGCAGTGGTCGAGGCCGCTGTAGCTTTTGTGATAAGGAGTGCCGCAATGTCCGCAGTCATGAATGTGGGGTCCTATTCGAGCTGTCCACGATGCTGGGATACACCTTCCAACCTGAATACTTTCCGGTCATGCCTGTAATGATGAAGGCCTCCAGAAGCGACCCCAAGGATGCCCCATCCCAGTCCAAATCGATCCCTGCAGTTCCATCGCCACATTTGACAGGTGATCTTCATGATTCTCCTGCTCACTCAGCTTCGTGTGCACCGCCGTCAGTCTGTGATGCACCAATGGATGAAGCTTTGACCACATTGAAAGAAACCATTTTTGTTTGCCAACGCTGCCATAATAGTTTCCTGACATCGACAGACCTGGAAAAGCACATGTTGTCACATGACCATGATACAGGGATTGTCGCATCCGAGTCTGCCCGGGCCTCCGAGAAGCCCCGTGTCGACACAGTCCAAGCCATGTTGACTCATGCTCAAGCTGACATCCCTCAAACGCCTAAGATGTTCCTTTGTCCCCTGTGCCAAATCCACATTGGCAGGAAGGGCTTAGCGGGACACTTGCGGAATGCCCATCAGGTAGATAAGCCAGAGTTCTTTAGCTTTCGACCTAGTAGGGACATGATGCCTGGTCGATTTGGATGTGCTCATTGCCTGAGCTGCTTCACGACTGAGGCTGCCCTGAAATTGCACTACCAACGTGCCACGTGCCCAGCATTGTTGATCGAATGGGTCAAACATGCACTTTGGACCTGCTGACCGGACCGATCACTGCAACATGACCATGTCCCAGTCTGACATGCCATTGCTTGCACACGACCCGCCTGAGCCAGTCATTGACAAGCCAGTCAGGGCATCGATTGCTGATTCACCATGCACAGGGTCCAGCCCCTGTGGATTGCAATTGCCACTTGATACGCCAGTTTGGCACTCCACGCTACGCTGACTCATGATCTTTGTGCGCATCCTATGAGCAGTCCGCACAGTTTTGTGGTACCCACACCCCTTCTGTTTGGACCTGAACACAGATTGAGCTGGTATGTTCATGTCACGCCCTGGTTGGCTCATTTCACAGCACTCCCGTAGGTTCAGATTGAGCATGCAGTGCCTCTCACCCTGCTTCATGTTTGCACCCGAATACATCCCATCTTTTGGGCGTGGAACTCAGATGACCTTGTGCCATTCCATCTGATCGCGTTCAAGTGCATGACAGTTTGTATCTTCAACACCTTTTGTTTCAAATATGCCTCTTCGAACTTGAGCACGTCCTGGCCCAAGACTGGTGTCATTGGTGCCTACACAAGGGTCTGCGGGATATATGATATGAAAGAAGAAGATCAATCTTTTTCAGACCTGATGGAGGTGTGTTCCAGTCATTTCAACCGGCAACGACCCAACGAGGAGGAACCCTCCTCCGGTCAGCAACGCTTCCGATCCGGACAGAGGAGGTCATCGCACTCATCGGGTTCGGGCTCGGTCGACGATTCCATTCTACTGGGTACGTTGGCCAGACTGACCTTGAGGCAAGAAGATCAACTGAACCAGCTCAACCTTGATTGTACTTTCCTTTTGTTCATCCAGGCCGGCAAGAGTTTGATCCGCCCGCAGATGCTTCAGATCTCGAAGACATGGCATGGCCAACGAGAGCAAGGCAAGGTAGATCGCCCGCTCCGTCAGTTGATGTTTCAGTCGGTGTTCGAAGAACTTGCAAGCAGAGCTGCACAGCTTCTATCAGGGTCAAACGACCACGAACTGATCCTGGCCCTCCGATCCAAACAGATCTTGACATCCACGAATGCTTAGGACTGTCTTCAGTGGGACCATCAGGACAAGACACTGAAGCCGTCGACCCGAGATCCGATCTCCTCCGAGGACGCCTCAAAGATGATCGAACGCATCCACACGCTTGCGCTTGCGAACCACCCGGAACTGATTCATCCGTTCACGGCGTTGAAACCGATGCCTTCAGACCAAATGAGTCCCAAATCCAATGTGGTGATTCCTTGGAGATTCGACATCTCCCTCAGGAGTTCGGCCAGCCAAGAACTGTTTGACCTACTGACCAAGCTGACAGGCAATGGTCCCACACAGCTGATTGCAGTTCGGCTTCGACCCTCGACATTGCCCGACACCCTTGGCACAAGCGGTGGCCCAGACCCTCAAGAGATGAGGACTCGCTGTTGGAGATGAGCCTCGGCAATGATGCCAACGATTGCTTCATGAACACCGCTTTGATCGGTGAACTTTGGCCTTGTTGTATGGACAACACCTTTTCTTGGGAGATGCTTGGCACTTGGGAGGAGCCACTCATCAGGCTGCTGGACCGGGGACCCCGTTCACTGTGGCTCACTGACCCAGCTGTTTGGGAACATTGTTGATGGCTGGTTCGCTTCACATGCCATGGGGGCTCAGTGCTTAGGATGGCTTAGGCTCACTATGCACCGTCTGCTTTTCGAGAAGGCTTCGCAGGCACCTCGCTGGGAGGCTCGTTTTGAAGCCTCTATCGAGGACTGGGGCTGGACCTGCTCGCCAATCGTCATGAGAGAAGAAAAGCCCGTCGGTTGCACACTGCAAGAACTTGTTCACATGTGGCGCACCCAACCCCGTACTTTTTAGGGCTAGTTGGCTCCGTTAGCACAGTTTGCTTGCAAATCAACCGATTTCCAGCACTTGGCATTCGTTCAGCTGGAATCGACAAAATATCATGCTGCCATGCTTCATGCATTCCTCCGGAAGGACGGTCACATGGATTGAGCATCAGGTAGTTGCAATTTCATTGCACCGAGGTCATGAACCAACCACAGGCCACTATCAATGCCGCCTCCGCACTGGGGGCGGCAGATTTCTGTGTGATGATAATCAGGTACCCATCTCTGTCCCACACTTGACAGCTATGGATGAAAACATTTGTGTTGTTTGACTGACACGAACAGGCAACTTGACAGATGCTTACCGTACAGTGGTCACCCGTCCAAACCCGTTCGTGCCCCTTTTTCGCGCTTGAATGATGCCAGAGCCGCCCGGGCTAGCTGTCCTCGAAACCGCCGATCGACAATCCACTGTCGATTGCTCGCCCAACACGGGCGGATTCGCTCCGCCGGTCGTGAATGAATGAATGCATGAAATATATCTGTATTTACGGTTTTGTGTTTATTTTTTGTTTTGAGTGCGGACGATTGTCGGTTTTTTCGTTGGCGATATATATTATATTCAAAATGTTATTATTTAAATATTTTTTAGTATTTTGTATTTATATATATTCGTCTTGAAAGGATTGTTTAATTGGTATAATCGAAGGAAACGATTATATTTTATAGGGCAATTGATTATTTAAAATATATATTGAAAATTAAATTGATGTAAAATAAATCTATTAATTCTTTTTTATATGGTTTTGTATATAATGGGAATATTAGTTATAGAATGTACATATTTGTGGTGGAAAGTATTACTTTGTTTGTGTTGCGTTTTTTGAGTTAAATAGAATGTAATTAAGTTATATAAAAGATTGGGGAAACTTTTTTTTGAAAACTTGTTATGTTTTCAAATGCGAATAAGTTTTTTGAAGTTTTTCCGAATTTTGATAATTAAACGGCGAATTTTCCGGCCTTGGTTTATCGGATTTGTTTTTCTGCTCCCGAAGATAAATTATTGAATATCGCAGAAAATTGAAATGTCGTAGAAAATTGACTATGGATTTTTTGTTCTTGAATGAAATCCAAAAACATAATTTTCCAAATGATGGAAATTTTCCAAGTACAATGAAATAACAGAGGAAATTTTCTAAGAATATGCGGAATATTCTTTATTGCTTCAAGAAATTCAAAAATAGACCATATAGTACAAAAAGAATACAAATATATCTATATATCAATTCCTGCTCCAATAACAAATACACCCAAGCTGCCAAGTGTCTGGCGGGTGCCCAAACGCTTGTCCGCCAGAGCCAGGACCTTCTATTCGTGACTGCTTCAGGATAACTCTCAAGCAAGGCCTGTTTGTGAACTCAGGCTCTGATGACGAAAGCTGGCCTTGGCTAGCTGGAGTTGCTCTTGCTTTAGCAAGTTGAGGAAACCTCAAAAAATTATATTAAAATCAATATTAGGGCCACCCGGAATTTCGATTCCCCCCTGCGCGCGGTGAGCGGAACCACCAAGCAGCTGCAGCACACCAAGCATCTGCAGTCCACCAACAAGCAGCCGCAGCAAACCACAAAGGAGCAGCAGCAGCAGAAGCAGCAGCCCAGAGCAGCAGCAGCAGCAGACCACCTAGCGCCGAAGGAAATGCCCCACACGATGTTTAAAAGAAGGTCGGATGCATCTCGCGATAATACGCGTGAAAAAAAACAACGGAATTCTAGTCAGGCCTGGAAATTTTATTGTCCCCTATATATTTTAATAATAGGTCCCACAACGGGGCTTCCTAAAGTCTGGACAAGCCCCATGAACTGCCATTTCATGAAAATTGCATTCAGCCTGTTGCAAACATGTTTTCATTTACACGCGAAAATCATTGCAAACCGTCTGTTTGCCGGTCTCGACGAATCATACATAAATTACAATTTGAATTTAGAAAGGGTAGGAGCACACCCAACAGAAACCACCTTCTTGGTACGCAGGACCCAAACGGCATCAAATCCTCTGCCTTCTTTCCGAAATTGGAAGCTTTTAACAAGATTCGACCGACTACAACAGGGCTTTCGTCGATTGCTAGGTCCTGATCACCACCCGGGTTATTTCAAATCTAATAAGCGATCCTTTGTGCGAAGTTCTCATGGATAAGTCACTTTCAAATAGAGATCCGCAGCGTTATGTATTTCGTCAAGGATGTTTATTATTTTCATTTTTATTCATTCTATTGCAAGCAATTTTATTCCACGAATGTCCAGGTTCCCTTTTTAAATATTAAATTCGCTAAGGATACAATATTAATTGCCCAAATTGGAAAAAACATCCAGGACCTTCGTGCGTTTATCCAACCAAGATGAAAGGACAAAATGTAATTTCCACCTGAATATATACAAAATAAAATATATACCGGTCATTTCCATTATATAACGATTCTTTAACAATCAAACTCCTACACCCTCGTCCCGTACAATCAATTGTGACTTTTATCAATTTGAATTCCCGGCCACGGGGACCTCTGAAGTTGGCCGGATCCATCAAAGAAAGTCAATCCACTCAAGCCGGCAGAAAACCAAATCCCAAATCTCCTTTTTGTGCAAGCACCCAGAAGAACTTTGTCCAAACATACTGGGACCTGCACAAGTCTCGGACAATGGAAGCTCGCTCAAGTTGGGGGAATTTTGAAATGACTTTTCCATTGCAGCAAGCGAGCTTGTCTCGACACACAAGAGCTCAAGGCCTTCTGATCGTTGTCCTCTTGGAAGCTTCTCTTTCTGTTTGGATTTCATCTGAAAAGGTGCATGTTTTTTGTCAGTCGTTTCATTGGCCGCATGGTACTCACGGCAATTTCCAGCTCCAATGCACCAAGTTGAAAGCCAATCTGTAAGGAAACACAAGTGATGCTTCAGATTCATGTTTTGCATCCATATTCTTCTCTTCGTCAAGTTCTTTGACCTTTGCCGGAATGAAGGCTTTACAAATGGGCAACAGTGTCTGCTTTCAATCACCTTGTTCTTGCCCCTTTTTCTTGAGCTGTTTCTTTTTGGGCTCACAGGAAGTGCAGCCATTTTAGCTTTCTTGGAGTCGTGTTGAGTGTGCAATCGCCAATTGCATTTGATCTTGTATTTGACCTGGCCATTTTTGTGCATCAAGGCGAAGATTTTCTGCACGTCGCATCTATCTGAAGGGTGCCTCCAACACGACGACCTTCCAACTGGAGATCCAATCAGGACTCCGGATTACCGAACTTGAGGCAGGACTGTGGGTGCAGGTTGTTAATTTTGTTGGTTAAGTGCAATCTTTTCCTTTCGAAATTTCATGAATTGGTTGTTCCTCCAAATTTGTGCGGTTTGTTTGGCATGCGATATCCTTCATCTGTTTGCCCCAAATATTATAGATTAGATATTTTTAGCATGCCAATCAAATAGTTTTGCCGATCATGATTAGCAGGAGCACCAAGGCATTGATCCAAAAGGTCACTTTTTGTTTTTTGGTGGCTCATAGACCCATTGAAGTGATCATGTTTTCTTCCAAAGCGTGGTGGTGCCCAGAAAGAAGTTCATGTGCAGTGGAAACAAAGCTCGTTCTTTGATGTGTTTCCATTCTTGTGCTGGTTTACCTGGTTGCAAGGTCTTATAACTTCTCACTCCAGTCATATTTGAGCAAAGGTGTTTGTCCAAGAACAGTGGCTGCCGAGTCTTCCGTCAAGCCAATTACATCTTGTGTCGTGGGAACAACTAACAACGGAGGTGAGGGTCGAAAACCGGCCAAGCAGCCCCCACTAGGCACTTGAAGCGCCTCTTTTTCTCAGACTTGAAGTCGTGGAGGGCCTTTTGTAGGCCAGGTGGTGCTACCTATGGCGGCACCGCAGAGAGCCCCAAGCTCAAAGGCTCACAAAGGAGCCGTTGGCAAAAGGGGTCCCTTGGGCCGCATTCGGTTCATGCTCATGAGGCTCAAGACCATCCACAAACGAACAAGCATCACTCAACCAAACAGCATTTAAACGTAAAGGTGACACCACTGACATGCCCCTAAAAGTTTGGCTGGAGGAGGAATTGAGTCTTGCCATCATGGTGGGAAAATTTTCGTCCGGGTTCAGGTCAGGTTCAGGGCCATCTCCATGATCCGCGTCAAGTAGTCCCTGCTGCTTGCGCTTCTTGGATGAGACAAAGTTGGCGTCGTACTTGATCCGCCAGGTCTGGTCGGTCATGAGGAAGCGCTCGAAGAGAGAGGCTGAGATCTTCCAAGAGTGGCCACGTCACAGCTCTGGCTGGCCATCGCTTCGAAGAGATCCACCTAGATGGATGCATGTTTGGACTTTACACCAAAGATGGCTTGATCAAGAAACCATGGAGGATTCGCTGCTCTCGCCCTGGCTGGCTGACGCCTTTGGCCAGGAAGTGTGATGGAATCCACTCTCACATTCCAGCTCTTGGAGGCACTGTTGCCCGACAGACAGCTCTTTACACTCCAAAGCTTTGTCGCGCTGTTTGCTCCAACCTTGAACGAGGATTTCATGAGGCAGCAGCTTTTGGAACGACTGAGGTCCGCTTCAACAAGGAGGATCTGAAGACCCTGACAGAGCAAGAGCTGAATTGGCTGATTGCCACTGCCCTCAAACTCCATCGACTTTGCGGTCATCCCAACAACAGAGCGTTGGTCCGCAACCTGGCCACGAGGAGCTGACAAACACCTCCTAGCAGTTGCCAACGAGCTGAAGTGTCCCGAATGTCATGAAGGTCAGATGGCTGTTCCGGCCGTGAAGGCCTCACTTGAGAAAGAAGAACAGCTCTGGGGCACCTTGCAGATGGATACCTTCCACTTCAAATATGAAGGCTTCACCTACCACTTCCTCCTCATGCTGGATGAAGCCTCTGGTTTTTCAGTGGTTCACCTGGTGATATACCACCTGTCAACATCACCTCCGTCCAGGTGATTGACACCTTACAGCGCTGCTGGGGCCAATACTTTGGCCTGCTTGAGCGGATCCGCTACGACTTGGAAGGATCGTTTCGAGGTAAAATGGTGGAGGATTTTTGCCATTTTCGTGGCATTGAGCTGAGCTTCGTTCCGGCCGAGCACCACGAGAGCACTGGCGATGTTGAGAGGATAATTGGAGAGTTGAAGAAAAAGATGAGTCACCACCTCCGCAAGAAGTAGAGAACACAAGTCCTGAGCAAACGATTTGGTAGATGTGTGCTGCTCACAACCGCGTCGCCCGCATTGGTGACTACAGTCCTGCCCAATGGGCCCTGGGACGTAACTTGGAGGAGCGTAACAATCTGGTCATTCAAACCGCCCAAGGAGATCGAGCTTCTGAGATATCACACAACCTTCAAGCTCGACTTCGTGCAGAAGCCACCTACTGCAAGCTCCAGTCTGAAGCCAAGATCTCACGAGCCTTGAACTCCCGGCCTCAGCAAGTCCTAATTGTTAAAGTAGCAGCCGCAGCAGCAACAGGTTATTTGACTTCCACAAACTCATCTAGCTTAGATCACTGTCACCAGCTGTTTAGAAAGCAAATAAACTTGCACACAAAAAGAACAGATTCATTCTTTCGCCAAAGATCTTTCGCCAAAACAAATGGCTTTCGCCACCTCGAGAAAAAAAAATCGCCAAATAAAATTTTGATATATTCCGGATCATCGTCATACACCATCGTCATACATACAACTGACTAGGTCCTTTAGATCGACAACCACATCCACCATTGAGAGCTTTGAATAGAGCCTTGCAATGACGAGACCAACCACTCAAAGCTCGCTACACCTACAAGTAGAAATCCTCCAGACAGGAAACACTTAAAATACGCCAAGGAGTATAATAGTTTCCAGAGTGTCTAACACGTTTAGAAGAGGTAATAGTTTTAGAAGCTCGGGTATAGCATTACCAAGCCTATAAGGAAGTTTAAACACACTTCCTCCTAAATAAGACCTTCCATCAAATGGGGAACTATAAGACCAAGATAATCGTAAGAAAGAAGACTTTATTCACGTCCGTAAGTATAACGAAGTTATAATCGCCCTGTTTTTTTAAATCATTACTTCACGAAATAAGGAAATAATAAAGGAGAAAGCTAAATGCATTTTCGTAACTACTAACGGACTATATATTCCGTCATATCTACCATATATCGCTAAATAATCAATTTTATAAGGAAATTATAAATTTTTTTCAAGTTATAATTATCATAAAAATCCATTATTATAATAACCTAAGAAATAAGTTATTTAAAAACGACATATACGTCTATATTATCAATAACTCAAGACATTAATTCGACAATTATAACCGTAACATAACTAAAAGATAAGCTAAAAATAATTCGAATAAATACAAAGAAGAGAAAGAAATCATTATATATATATATTATTTTCAAAAGCATTAATCTAAATATAAAATCTTATTAATTATATCGACTTTTCCTAAACGGATTTCTAATGCCTAATCAAATTCCTACTAAAAAAAGGCCGGATTTGTAAATGGCTTTTATGCAATAATAAATATAAGATTTCTACGGAATTTATTAAAAATAAATAATAACGTCAAATAAATCGTATAATATTAAATTCTAGAAATAAATATAATTAGCGATATTTCTAACTTTTTGCCTTAAATCATCTTTAATTTAAACCTCCATAAATAATACAAAAGGCTTAAACTAATATATCCGGAAAAATCATTTCTTCATAATAATATAAATAAAATACCATAATATTCTTTCGAATTTTAAAGTCAAAAAAAAAAAAAAAATCCGATTTATTATGTTTATAAAAATTAAAATATTTCGAACATTTATATAATATTATTATATAAAACAATTATTTTATTCGAAAAAAAACACGAAGGTTTATACGAAAAAAATTACAACAACATATTTTCGGACCCACGGAACAATTTACAATCCAAATATATTTCGAAAAAAAACTTCTAAAAACTACTTCAAATAAGCCATTATATAGCACAACAAACATTAATAAACATTATAACCTTCTTTGCAATATTAATATAAAATAAAAAACATTTATATTTATTCTATATATCGGTATCATACGGATTTTACTCAACCTCTATTAAAAATACATTATATAATTCGTAAATACCGCGTATCGTTACCTAAGAAGTTACAAAACGAAAACCAACATTCCCTTCTCGATAATTATACGTCGAAACAATCAAATAAACTCGCGCAGCAACTTACGTTCTACCCACATACAATAGCCATACAAAAGCAAAAAATACACTCTTACATTCCCAACCGTTCCAAAATCACTAAAATAGCTCCAACAATTTACGTATACCTTTCTCGGGACCTACTAACGTCGTTCGCCAAGCACAAGTCAGCTTTGAAGTAGCCTAAACGATAATCCCAAGTCCCAAGTCACCTTACACTTAGCTTCATAAAAAAATACGCGCGTGAACCCAACAACGACTTACGTTTAGCTCGATAAACATTCGCTCACATCCCCCCCATCGACCTTGTTATAACCAATCTTTTTAAGAGCGGCCTTATCCAGATATCCTTGTTTAAATCTGCTCTTCATTAGCCTAAACAATGGTTTTAAAACAACAAGCGCCTAACCCCAAGCCACCTTAAATTTCGAAAGCAGAAACATTTTGTTCCCATAGAAATAAACCCACCCACATTCAACTATTCGAATTCCTATTGAAGGGTATAATTAACGAGTGCATCACCACCCGCTCCAAAAGCATCAAAGCATCACCCCCCGGATTTACGTATATCTTTCTCGAGCCACACATGCACAGCAAGCCACAGCTATGAAGGCTCATTCGTGCTTTGAACTGGTTTAGGTGTGTAAGAGGTGTAGCAACATAGCATTCATACGGACCCACGGCAGCTACAATTCTGTTCCCAGGTATCGCGCGCATGAGGCTTCAAAGCTGTGGATTGCTGTCCGTGTGTAGAGGTTATCGAGCGGTTGACGGAAAGGGAACTTGAAGCTATACCTGGCAGCTACACTATAGCTACCCTGGGTCTCTATACCCGGCTGGCAAGGTGCCAACTACACCTTTCCATTCAGATGATGCAAATGATGCAAATTGCATTTCTTGCATCACCACCCCTCAAAAATCACCTCCAACACAACCTCAAAATACCTTCCCTCGACGCACCCTCCTCCCCTAGCATGTGCCGAGTTTACGTGTACCTTTTGCGGGCCACCCCCCCAGACCCCCTAACTACTCACTTCGTTCGCCAAACACAACTCCGCTGGCGCCTTCTACGAAGGCTGGCTTTCGTAATTGAGCGGAACAAGTGGTGGTTTTGCAGAAGAGCGCCCTACAAGACTGTTCCACAAAAAGGGCCCTACAGTGTCCCATGACAAGAGCATCCTCACAGCTGTCTTACAAATGTCAAGCAAGATTGCCCAATAAAGATTGTCACGCCAAAGTGTTTTACACGTGTCTCGCGAAAATGTCCCACAAGGATGTGCCACAACACTATCCTATAAGAGTGTTCCTGCCAGAGTGTTGTACATGAATCCACCACAGGTATATATATATATCTTGAGATTATCAACCCTTGCCAGCCCCAAAGACATATTCCCGAGTCTAACTCAATTTAGTTTCCCGACAAATAGGCTTCAATTTATCCTCCATCTGTGTGAGTTGAAGGAGCTTCGGACTCCCTTGACGTTGGGGTTAGAATCAACGTCTCTGACACAAAGGCCTTGCTGTGTAGAAATGGCAAATGCTAAGACCAACTCAAGTTTGAGAAAGAGGTGCTTCTAAGTTTCAATCATGGGCACAAAGGCCTAGAATTCTTCATCGGTGGCTTTTCTCCAGCTTGCTGTCCCTCCAACCGCGATCAGTCTTCCGCCATTTGGCGGGACAGTGAGGAGGCAACGGGTTTAGATTCGTTCGGATGCTCTTGGGCCGAAAAAAGGCCACCAGTCACACACGCACACGGATCAGTCATTGATGCTTAGAAGATACACGGTGAATGCATTTATCTTGAAGAAACGAAGGTGTTAGGGGCTCAAAATTTGGGCTCGCTTGGTGTCTCCCCTACACCCTCATCTTCCTCTCAATTCATGGGCTCTCCACCATGAGCAAACATGGGGTGAGGTGAAAGGAATTGAGCGGGGGCTTTCCATAGAGCTAAATGCAAAATTACTTCGTTGTCTTTGGCGACGGCAATCCCAGCTTCATTGACTGGCCATGTGGTGAAGAAATCATTAGCTCCTGAGCTTGCTGTGAGAGGCCTCACCCACAATGTTTGTGTTGTGCTCCTGTTGCATTGCCAAGAAATCTTGGCACTTGCGTAACGATTTTCTTTTCTCTGGAAAACAGAGTGGGCTGATTCTTCGTGCTTAGTTTGCTCCAATCCACACCAGCGCGTTCAACTAATCTGAACCAAAAGAGTTGACACTTGACAGTAGACTGCTGGGATCTGAAAGTTTGTGCTTGGACCAGAACCGCTTCGCACAGCAAGAGTTCAGGTGTTGGTCAGCGCATCTCTTGCACAAACAAATCTCAAAGGAGTTGGGCTTGCACTAGTAACAAGAAGCTACTAGGGGCTCCTGGCATCGCTTGTGTTTGGGTTTCTTTCCTCCAGCATCGACCAACTCTTCAAGGCTGCACTTTGGCACCACAGCTGTGCCAGTGCCATGTGTTCGACGCGAGGTCCAGTGCCAACCGAGGTGCTCAGAAAGTTTCCTCAGCCAATCGAATCGCCAAGAACCACTCTGAGCGCAAGAAGGAACCAAATGACTCTTCATGCTGATTGACTCATCTCACCCGGACGACATGTTGGACATCCCCATTTGACCGAACTGAAGATAAGCACTCAAAGCACATCTTCGGCCATTTGGTTCAGGTCAACAAATAACAAAAACAGCGATGGCCTCCAACTTAATAGCAAGAAAATATCACAAAACTCAGCATCTCTTTTCTTGATCCGTGGAATTCATCCTTCCTTTCGTCAGAGGATCTTTGGGCGCCGTCCGGAAGGTGGCTTCCAGCAAGGTGATCCGAGACTTGATCTGGTCCAAGGTCACCGCCTGCATGTTCCTCAGGTGCGCGTTCACGTGTGGCGAAAGGCGATTTTGGATCGATGCTACACTCCCCTACTAGGCACAAGGACGTTACTAGGGGCTCCTGGCATCGCTACTAGGCACAAGGACGTTACTAGGGGCTCCTGCTACTAAGAACAAGGACGCCACTAGGAACAAAGGGCATCCCGACTAGGAGCAAGGGCGCTAGCTACTTGGGTCGATGCGACACTCCCTATCCTTTTTTCGAGGGGCAGCAGCTTGAAGGTCTTCATCGTATGTATTGGCACGTCCATCCTCAGTCGTGCAAAGCGCCGCTGGCCTCCAACCCACTTGTTTTGCACAAAGCTCAAGCAAAGCCCTGGAATCGATGAGCCCCTTTTCATTGCTGAACTATCATTGCTGAACCAGACCACCAGAAAACATTCTTGGGCAGGTATTTGCAATGAATCGAGTATCTCCCAAATAGGGGGCTTCAGAGAGAGAGAGAGAGAGAGAGAGAATGAGAGAGAGGGAGAGAGATATAGATAGGGAGATGCGGTGAATGAATCTGGACCATTTCAGAGCCGTGGGGCGTTAGTAGGTTCAACAAGCCATCTGCGAATTCCACTAACGATAGATGCCCTTTGCCATCGACATCGAGCATGTCAAAGAGGCCCTGGATGCACATTTTTGGTGAGCGAGGAAAACGTTCAAGTTTTCGTAGGAGAAAACGGTGGAGGGAAAAACGAATCGCATCCGTTTGAATGTCAGATTTAAAAAACATAGCAACAAAACTAATGACAAGGACTCGTTCAGGGAAGTAGCTTCCAAAACCGATTCCGAGACAGCCTGAAGTGTTTCAATCCAGCCCCAATGTTGCTAGCAACGCAATAGTGGCAGTGTGGGCCATCTTTCTGGTGCCTCACCCGTGAAAAACTGGTCCTCCATGTTGGCGACGTGGGTGGAGTTCAGCTCGAAGGGCAACTGACTCAGGTTGAGCTTTGCCAACCTGGCGAAGGACGAAGGCTGGCTGCGATCGGCCAAGATGAACGTCCGCATCGACTTGGAACAACTTCTGGTCGATCAGCGACTTTGGTCCAATTCTATCACAACACCAGGGAGTGACGTTATCTTCCTTGAACATCCAAATCCATGTCACTTGTTCAGAGAAAAGCACCAGCTGAGCCAAAATCTTACCCGATTGCATTTGAATTTCCAAATGCAGATTTGGACACCGGCTATAGTGCAATTGACATCTCTTCTTGGGATCAGAATTCTGCATGATCCTCACCACAGAAATGTCTTGAAGCTGAAAGGCGTCTTTCTCACTCCCCAAAAGTTTGTCAAGGGTAAATGCAAAAGGTGCAGACCTCTTTCATTAGTGTGAACACAGTGAGCCGCTTCCAGACACTCGTTCTTGGCGTCTTGTTTCTCCTCCGAGTCGCTCTTGGCGATCGATGACGCCGTTGCTGTCCACGTCCATGTCGCTAAACACCTCGAGACGCGGTGGCCGCGGTGGCAGGTGTGACGTGATGGCAGTGGTCCATGTTTTGGACCGTTTCTTCTCACAAGAATGACCAAGAATGACCTCTAACCTGCTACCAATGGCCTCCAACCAATCAGGAAGACGTCTCCTTTCGTCAACTTGCATTTGCACCAAGCCACATCCATAATCTTCGGCGCAAACTTCTTCACCTGGAGACGCACTGAGTGGAGCCGAGTTCGGTGGACGCACTAAGGGGTCATTTGCTCTGTGGGGGGGCCAGTGGTCGAAGTGGGGCCGTTCCAACCACCCTCGCTGGTAGCTATTGATCAGCTTCTTGGAACCCATGGCCAAGCAATCACGGCCAGTTTTTCCGAATAAATCAACAGCATGGCCTCCACCCTAGTAGCGATGGCCTCCCCAGTAGCCCTGCAAAAAGGTCATTTTTGCTCCTGAAGACGTGAATTGGCTTGTCGATTGTCCCAACCCCTGCGGTGCCTTCAGCTTCAAATCATGGCGCGAAAGCTCCTTGTCATTGGCTGCGTTGGCCAAGGCGCCTTCGACCAAAACGGCCGTCACCTCAGCGATGACACATACTTGCAGATAAGCTCTTTTTCGTGAACAAAACAAAGGTGATAGCGATGGCCTCCAACCTGATAGTATTGGCGATGGCCTCCAACCTAGTAGCGATGGCCTCCTAAGAGCGATGGCCTCCAGCCCCACTAGCGATGGCCACCACCTACTAGTAGTAGCGATTGTGAAGCATGCTGCTGCTTCAGCTTATGCTCTGCTTGTTTTGTTTTGTCTGTGTCATCCTTGCAAGCACTGGACCGATCGGCTCATCTAGGCCTCATGTAGTGGCCGCTTGGCTTGGGGCCGTTGTGCTGTGCGACATGGCTCGAAGCATGCATTTCAGCCGAGGCTTGTCAGAAAGCTCTGTGTCACCTCAGCAATGACGCGCACTGCCTCGATATTGGTGCAGTAGCCCTTGAATTGCTGCTGCGGTGATCCGTGTGTTTTGGGATTCGTCTCGCGCGAGTTGAACGAGGAACTTAAATTTGCCAACACTCGTGTGCTTTCAGTCATGAGCATTTGCTGGAGGATGTATGCTTCTGTTTGGTTCCAAACTGATGCCAGAAGAGTGCGCCTAGCACTGAAGACTTAGTGTGAAAGAATTGCACATGCAAGGAGGCTTCACCTTCGCTCGATTAGTCCGCTTCCAATGGCGAACCATCTTTCTTGAACGGGTTGGTTTTCCCCGTCAGCTTTGTTCCATCTTGAGCTTGGACCCACTGTAAGTTTGTTTCCTGAAATCACCACCCTCTTCAAGCGTCCGTTGCGCCCCAAGGTTTGCCGTTAGCACCCTTAGCTCTCATCGCTTCTACTAGCTGTGGTTCGCTGGGCTTCTGCGGGCAATCCACTATCCACTTGACCAGCATGTCACTACCCATATAGAATGGATGAACGTAGCACGTACAGTACTAGCCAGCCTGCGATCGATAGCTGGAATCGATGGAGTGATCGAGTGCAGCTCAATCCCAAATCCAAGTGAGCACCAAAGGCGCTCAGGCTTTGCAAATCCTTTCAGAGGAATGTCCTGCCGATTGAAACGCCATTGCGATCTCAAAGCATGCAGCTGCTTGCAAATTTCCAATGGCCGGTCAAATTTCTAATTCTAATTCTTGTTCCTAGTAGAAACAAGTGCATCGCTAGTAGTAACAAGTGCCTTACTAGTAGTAACAAGAAGCTAGTAGAAACAATAAGCTAGTAGCTTCTTGTTTCTAGTAGTAAGGCACTTGTTACTAGAAGCGATGCACTTGTTCCTAGTAGCTTATTGCTTCTAGTTCTAATTTCCAATGGCCGGTCAAAACGTAAAGTTATTGGAGGGGTGGTGCAAAACCGGGGCTTGAGGGACCCAACCTTGGTTCAAAGGAACTTTTGCGAAGAAATCCCAAGCCTCCAACCTAATAGCGATGGCCTCCAACCTAATGAGAATGGACCATGCCAGAATGAGAATGCCAATGGGAAGGCTTATGAAGCAAGTGATCAGTCGAGATCCGCGGGACAAATCCCCGAACACAGTCCGCCCACAGGTCAGTGGTAGCCGCACCAAAGTCAGCAGCTTAGCGATCTTCGAAGACTTGCTGAGTCGGTTCTAAAGTCCCAAAGCTTTTGCCAATGCAGCAATCTTGGAGGTAACAGCTTTCATTTTCCTGGGCAACACCACTGCCGTCATTCACGAGGGTTTAACGATCACACATACGTTCTTTCCACTGACGGCCATGCTTGCGCTGTTGCTATACAGAGTCTCTGAGCTTTTTGCAAGTTGATTTCCAGTCAGGTTCCAAGAGTTTTCGCAAAGCGTAGGAGGCAGGTAAACTCTTCCTGGAACGCATTGCAGAGCTGGTCGAAGTCCCTCCCACCTCTGAGGCTCCCAACGAGGTTCATCAAGGAGACCTCGGCAGGTTTGGACTTCTTCATTTCGTTCCGTGCAGCCTTATCGAAAAGGTCCCAGTAGCTTCTTGTTTCAATTCTAATTCTATTTATTTCTTGTTTCTAATAGCAACCATTGTTCCTAGTAGTAAGGCCAGGAGCCCCTAATAGCGTCCTTGCTCCTACCCCCCCCCCCGAATCCATTTCCCTTCAGACCTTGGACGTTCAGTCCGGTCGACATCCCCTTTCAAGTGAGCTACTGAAGCTCAAAAAGCACCTTCCTCCCATCATGGTACGTACATCGAAACAGGAGTGGTGAATCGAAACTCATCCAAAGCAGCCCAAAACGAACAAACAAGTTGTTTTCTTAGCTTTCGACCTACTAGTGATAGCCTCCAAAGCAGCCCAGCCCACATTCGAGCCACTTCCCTTGAGCGAAGCTGAAAAACCCCCAACAAGAACGATGCAGTCGTTTGCCCAAGCTGTCCGTCCAAGCGTCTGAGACCGTGAGGACCACCAGGATGAAAAATAGAATGTACTCTGGGCGGACGATGCAAATGGGGATATACCTTCTCCCGTCGCAGTGTCGAGTCTCCAGACCGAAAAGGGCCAAACTCAGAAATACTCAGAGTTATCTTTATGTGACGATGGTGACGCGCAGCACACTAGATCGAGCATAAAATCAGGGCACACACACACACTTATAGGTGCTGATCTTTGCAACCTCTGGCCTTAATGGACATTTAGGTTCCGTGTGGTTCTGCTTCAGCGAGGTTCAATCATGGGAGAGAGACATGGCAAAAACATCAACCCCTTTGCACATCCCCCGGGTGCTTGAGGTCTTTATCCGGGCATACTGGCACCTCAACCAATTTTTCTTCCCAAGACCTTCTAGTCATTGTCCAAATGGCTATAGCTCCGAAATACAGACCCACTCACCCCGTCATCTATTGGTAGCAGGAATATATGAAACAAAGCCTACGGTGTATGGACTTTATCCTGGCTCTTGTTAAACCAAATTCCCAATAAACTTTGCTTCCAAGACCCAAATTGGCCCGATCTGCTTGCGAGGAGCACGGAAGAGATGGAATCCGAACTCACGAAGGAGACCATCGTCAATAAGGTCCTGCCGGTTTTCAACCTCTGTCGTCCGTGAGTGGGTCATCTCGAACCGAGGAGCACAAACACGTCAAACGACGATTTCCAAACGGCTGGAGAGGTGCCGTCAAGGAATCCTTGCTTGTGACCTTCACGAGGAGTCTTCTCCAAGCTAGCACTTCGTTTTCCAGGTGGCCAGAGGTCAGTAGGTTGGAGGCCATCGCTACTAGGAACCAGAACGCTACTTGGGGCTCCTGGCCATACTACTAGTAACAAGAAGCTACTAGGAACAAGTGCATCGCTACTAGTAACAAGTGCCTTACTAGTAGTAACAAGGACGCTACTAGGGGCTTCTTTTTTCAACCTTTTGGGTTGGCCTTGAAGAAAAATCGACCCAACGGGTCGTTGCGCCGAGAGTGCCATCGCCATGAACGCATTCCAGTGAAGGTGCCCAGAGAGAACATGCTCTTGATTGATAATATCTGCATCACTCCACCAAAAAGATAATTCAACAACATCACTTCTTATGCAGGTCCATCTTCTGAATCTCGAGGTAAGGAAGAATCCCAAAAAATTCGCGACTTCGTGTGATCCTTGCCTTTGCAAGCTGCCGAAGTAGTACTGCACGATCTCTTTGGTATCTGGGTGCCTTGGCTCGATTGTGCCGTCCGGATCAAAATCTCAAAGTCTGATCTCTTCATATTTTTCGGTTTAAAGAGGGAAGCGGATGTCTCTATTGGCTCAAACACGCCTTGCGATCATGTGGGCAGTTGATTTTAGTTGAAAACCAGACCCCGATTCAAAACTGCTGCTCCTTTCCATCGATGTTCCTACGCAAGGCCAGAAGTCAGTTTGACTTGTTGCCCAGCACTGAAACTTGTGTGACCCCAATCCTTGACCCCTTTGGCACGTCCCAAAATACACACAGCACCTGACGATGGCCAGACCTTACAACCTAGATCAACCTAGCAACACACAGCCCTCCTACACGATGACCCGAGAGTGTTTGCTACTAGTAGCGTCCTTGCTCCTAGTAGTAAGGCCAGGAGCCACTAGTAGAGTTCTTGTTCCTAGTAGCGATGCCCTTTGTTACTAGTAGCTTCTTGTTACTACTAGCAAGGCACTTGTTACTAGAAGCGATGCACTTGTTCCAAATAGCTTCCTACCCCCCCCCGCGCGCTCGCGCGAAAAGGTCCTAGTAGATTCCTGTTGCTAGTAATTACAAGTGCCTCGCTAGTAGTAACAAGTGCCTTACTGGTAGTAACAAGAAGCTATTAATTAGAATTGTAATTAAATTCTTATTGTTACTAATAGCGTGGCACTTGTTACTAGAAGCGATGCACTTGTTACTAGTAGCTTCTTGTTACTAGTAGTATGGCCAGGAGCCTCTAGTAGCGTTCTGGTTCCTAGTAGCGATGCCCTTTGTTACTAG
>CAXAMN010016891.1:480415-495697 GCA_963970005.1 Durusdinium trenchii
GTAAGGCACTTGTTACTAGAAGCGATGCACTTGTTCCTAATAGCTTCCTACCCCCCCCCCAAGCGCGCGCGCGCGAAAAGGTCCTAGTAGATTCCTGTTGCTAGTAATTACAAGTGCCTCGCTAGTAGTAACAAGTGCCTTACTGGTAGTAACAAGAAGCTATTATTTTAACTTTAATTCTAATTGATACTAATAGCGTGGCACTTGTTACTGGAAGCGAGGCACTTGTTACTAGTAGCTTCTTGTTACTAGTAGTATGGCCAGGAGCCTCTAGTAGCGTTCTGGTTCCTAGTAGCAATGCCCTTTGTTACTAGTAGCTTCTTGTTACTACTAGTAAGGCACTTGTTACTAGAAGCGATGCACTTGTTCCTAATAGCTTCCTACCCCCCCCCGCGCGCGCGCGCGCGAAAAGAGCCTAGTAGATTTCTGTTTCTAGTAATTACAAGTGCCTCGCTAGTAGTAACAAGTGCCTTACTGGTAGTAACAGGAAGCTATTATTTTAACTTTAATTCTAATGGTTACTAATAGCGTGGCACTTGTTACTAGAAGCGAGGCACTTGTTCCTAATAGCTTCCTACCCCCCCCCCCGCGCGCGCGCACGGGCGCGAACAGGTCCTAGTAGATTCCTGTTGCTAGTAATTACAAGTGCCTCGCTAGTAGTAACAAGTGCCTTACTGGTAGTAACAAGAAGCTATTATTTTAACTTTAATTCTAATTGTTACTAATAGCGTGGCACTTGTTACTAGAAGCGAGGCACTTGTTCCTAATAGCTTCCTACCCCCCCCCGCGCGCGCGCGCTCGCCTCGCGCGAAAAGGTCGTAGATTCCTGTTGCTAGTAATTACAAGTGCCTCGCTAGTAGTAACAAGTGCCTTACTGGTAGTAACAAGAAGCTAATAATCAGAATTCTAATTAAATTCTTATTGTTACTAATAGCGTGGCACTTGTTACTAGAAGCGATGCACTTGTTACTAGTAGCTTCTTGTTACTAGTAGTATGGCCAGGAGCCTCTAGTAGCGTTCTGGTTCCTAGTAGCGATGCCCTTTGTTACTAGTAGCTTCTTGTTACTACTAGTAAGGCACTTGTTACTAGAAGTGAGGCACTTGTTCCTAATAGCTTCTTTGCTCCTAGTTTGCGTCCTTTCGACCCGAGGAGCGTCTTCAATTCCGAGTCCTTGGTGATGAGCTCCACGCCTCGACGCGTCTGAACGGCCATTCCCCCAAGTTGGTGACCTAATGCCCGAGGGTCCAAGACCAGGATATCGTTTGGCAATGTTTGGCCTAATAGCTTCTTGTTACTACTAGTAAGGCACCTGTTACTACTAGCGTGGCACTTGTTACTAATAGCTTCTTGTTGCTAATGGCCATTGCTTCTACCTTTAAACTTGAATCGAATGAGATTTGGACAAGGAGCTTGCACCTGTCCCCGGCTTCTTCTGTGCTCACAGTAGTCTGAACACATTGGGAGCTAAGGACCTTCCCACGTTGCCCAAGATCAACAGTCGGTCTCTTCTGCCTAAGCAAGCGAAGATGTACAGCGTCAGCAGGAGAATGAAGAAGGTTGACAGCATGGCATTGCCTCGTGGCTTCTGGTGCTTCAGTGATTGACTGGCCGAATAGGACCGATGTCAAAGAGCTAAAGTTTCAAGCACAAGGACTGCTTCTTTGGAATAAATGGTGCGTGAGCTTGCCTGCGTCTCAAGTAGTAACTACTGGATCGATTAGTGGCTACCATTCTTACTTGGCTATACTTTGAGTCCATCCCATTACCAGCAACAGTGGATGATGGTTCGTAAAGGCCTTTCTCTAAAATCGTGATGTTCTTGTTTACCCTTCCTGTTACAGGTAAGAGTTCGGACAGACCCCAGCTATACTTATAAGCTTACTTTATGCCCTTATCAATGCTCCTAGTAGCGTCCCTGCCACCCCTGCGCGCGCGAAAAGGTCCTAGTAGCTGCTGGATCCATTTCTAATAAAATTTAGACTAATTTTCTAATTTCAATTTCTATTGAACTCTTGTTTATAGTAGCTTCTTGTTGCTAGTAAGGCCAGGAGCCCCGATCGTAGCGATGCCCTTTGCTCCGAGTCGCCGGAGGTCAACAAGCCGTAGACCAAGCGCCAGGCGGTGCGGAAGACGTGGAGCATTCGAATCGCCTCGATCCACAGCGGGACCGGAACGGGATGGACACGAATGGACCGAAAACAACATAGGAAAACAAAATGGAACAGAAAACCATTTCAACTTCACAACCTCTTCGTTCTCGTTTGCCCTTTTTCTTTCTACCTCTTGACTCTTAGCCTTTTGTATCACCAACTTGGACCAAGCTTTTCAGAATCCTTGAGTTCCGACCTTCTTCCCAAGCGTGAAACGCACCTCACCAGTCGGAGAGACCACCCCACTCCATTGGTCTCCAAGGAGCCCTCACTAAGCGCAAGAGTCGTAAGGATCGCACCACCAAGATCTTTCCGAAGGCATTCTCGCCTCTGCCGTGATCGGTGGCGCTGCCAAACCGAAGAGTGCCGTGACTTGGGCCCTCACCGAACTCCGAACTCCGAACTTCCACCGAAACCTTCGAGTATGTGGTCTGCACGCAAGACACACAATCCGGACTCTTCGATCAGTCAAGAAGTGGTTGGATTCGTGCATCGCTTCTAATAACAAGTGCCTTACTAGTAGTAACAAGAAGCTACTAGGAACAAGTGCATCGCTACTAGGAGCAAGTTCAACCAGCGCCTTCGCTTGCCACAATCAGCCCGAAGATGTTCCCCAAAATGCCCATACCAACGAGCACAATGTCAAACAAGAACCTCAGCCAGCCAGTGGTGACTTTCCGTGATCAGCTCTCGTGTTTTCTTTGTGCTTCTTTCTTGCTCTTCAAGGCAAACCTCGAACGCCTCTGGTGGCTCAATAACATCATTGAAGACCTGTTAGACCTGTTTGAATCAGTTGTTTGACAGCTTTGTCTCAGTCACCACTGAAAAATATCCCCTTTGAGGCGTCCACCAGCCGTCGTGGAGGTTGGAGCGGCCAAAGGCCAAGAGCCGCATGCAGATCTCGACCAGGTAGATTGAGATAAAGATCCAGTCGACAATCTGTTGGCCGAGGAACTGTCGGCTCTGTGAGTTGGTCGAATCGCTTTGCTGGTCAATCGTGAAGCGGCGAGGAAAATCGTGAAACGGTTCGGCAGATGGTCATATTGGATTTGGGATATCGGGCCCATGCAAACAGCAAACACTGTCAAGGAGGTTGAAACGCCCTCACGGTTCTCTTTCAAGTTGGACCTCCAGCAAACAAACCTGCGGTGTGTTGAGAGCCCCACATACCTCATCACACACACACACACACACGCTAGCTTTGAAGAGGCAGGAAATGCTGGAACCTAAAAAGTAAAGCTTCCAGTTCTCCTATTTTCTAGTCTGTGCTCAACTGGAAATCAAAAAAGATGTTCAGCAGCGATGTTCAGCGGAACGTCTTCAGAACGTGTTCTGGATGCCGACGCACACAACTGACCCGAGCTGGCCATGGGGGTTTGACCCAAGGATTTTAGAAACAAAGTTTTAGCTCTTGCACAGTCTGACAAACTTGTTTGTTGAAACAAACGTCTTCAGACGAAGAGAGATGTTCTCGCTCCTGGCCTCGCCGGGCCAGTCAGGAAGCCAATCGGGGCCAGCACCGGGGATCGACTTCTGCGTTTCGATGCCAATGCAAATGCTATTAATGAAAATGATCACACCTGGGCAGTGGGAGCTTGTCCTGGATTGAGTGGCGTCCGTGACTGAAAGAGGAGTCCTTCTCGTGAAGTGCTGCTTGTTTGTTCTTTCATGAGGGCCCATGACCATTCTTCTTATGGACCCTCCTAATGGAGGGGTCTGGGGTCTCAAATCCCTAGGTTTTGAGGGACCAAGTGCTGTTAGGAGCTTTTGGGCAAGCTTTTAATCCACTCATTCCCGGCCGTTGCCAGATTGGACAGGGCATGGCTTCGTGCTCCAGGAACATGAGCACCACTTTGGTTCTACTAATGGACTCGCTCCGCACAAACGAAAAACTGGGATGCTCGTCCTTCTTCTCCCCTTCTCGTCCTTCGTAGAAGCGCCCAAAGGATCCAAACGCACACGCAACAGAACTGCTGCCAAGAGCACCCATGAACCAATCGAACTGCGGCCGCGTCAGGATCCAGCGACACATCTCCGAGCAGTTCCACCAATTGACCTCTCCGTCAATGTGGTCGAAGGATTCTTTCAAGAGATCCTTGAACTTGGAACCTCAAGAGGGCCGGGTTGGCACGCAGGTTAGGCCGGGTTAGGTCCAAATTTGGCTTAAATGGCACGAACATGCATCTTGCAGTCCTTTTCATCGGTTGGTGATTGGCCATCCGGGGTGGGTGGGATGTTCATGTACAAGGAACTCTCAACACTGGCAGGCAGCTAGCAGACGTTCGTCATTGTCTCCAATTCGTTGGATTCTTCATAGGGATCGGTGGCTCACTTGCAGGGTGTCTGTTGCCCACAGAGACGTTCATGTTTGTCGGTGTCACCAATCTCACCTACACAGTCCGAGTAAACGGTGTCGCACTGTTCTTCTCGGATTGGAAACGACACTTCCTTGGCTTTTGATGAGGCAACCTGTAAACTGTCAAAAACTCATTGGCCAGAACAAGAAGCTACGAACGTAGCTCCTGACCTTAGGAGCGATCGGACGCTACGAACCTAGCTCCTGGCAACGCTACTAGGCACAATTTCGTTTCGGATGACCGATTCACCGTCCGACAACACCGGCGACTCGTCCGACACCGGTCAACACCCGCCACGGCGCCGTTCGCCATCTTCATGAGGAAGCTTCGCCCCGCTCCCCTCGGGACCATGTTGCCAACCTACTTACTCGTAGTAATGCCCCTTGTAGTAAGGCCAGGAGCCCGTACTAGTGCCCTTGCTACTAGATCTACTCGTAGTAATGCCCTAGCTACTAGTAGCGTTCTTGCTACAAGTAGCGATGCACCTTGTTACTAATAGCGATGGCCTCCAACCTACTAGCGATGGCCTCCGGAATGGTCCAAAATGGTCCAAAACGACGCAAGTGAGCCGCACGCACAAATCAACCAACGCGATGAGCCTGAGAAACACTCATCCGACAAATCAACCAACCCCTTGAATTTCGGTCATAAATCAAAGGAGCATAGAAATGGATAGTCAGCCAAACTGACTATCCATTTCGTTCAAAAGGAATACCATGAATCTGCTCCAACCCTGTTGCTTGATACCGACCTAGCTTGAGACACATTGGCACACTAATCTAGGTCTGACACAATCACAACAGTCCTGTTTGTGCCTTGGCAGGAAAGACCAGCAAAGGGGCTGCGGCATGAAAGAGAAGAGCTTGTACTCAACAACCTCTCAATGGTTATCAGCCTGCTGAATGACATCTATTCCCGTTCATCTTGCTTTAAAGCTCTGTTTTTCTTCCGAAATCATCCCCAACCTCCCGAAGAATGAACGAACACGTCAACCGAGCTCTTTGTACCAAACCGACACACCAAATATCCGCTGCACTACGGCTCTTTGGTCCAGCTTAGCTTCTTCCCTTTCCCAATGTGCAGCGGCAAGAAGCTACCAGTAACAAGTGCATTCATTTTTCCCCAAAATCATAAAACTTAGCCTTTCTTCCCTACTAGAGGTCATCGCTACCAGGTTGGAGGCCATCGCTAGGAACAAGAGTACTCTTTGGTTTCCAAAAAGCAGTACCTGAGCGATCGGACGCTAGAAGCGCCGCTTACTTCGTTCCGGGCGTCTTGCGCAGCCGCGCCGAAGTCGTGGTCTGCACCGAGCCGCCGCGCATCACGTCCTGCGCCACGTGTGCCACGTCTGCCAGACATTGCTTACATCTGTTCCTAGTAGCGTCCTTGTTACTACTAGTAAGGCACTTGTTCCTAGTAGCGTCCTTGTTACTAGATGCACTTCTTTCTCATTCGTTCTCTGAAATCTGTTTGAATTGGTTCTTTTTCGATATGGCCAACATAGACTTCGACATCGGGTCTTCAACATGATTGTCTATGCTACTTGAGCGTCGACAGCACCATGTCATTGAAAACACACCATTAACTATCACTTCGACATTAAACATAGGAGCAAAGGGCATCGCTACTAGGAACAAGGACGCTACTCGGGGCCCCTGGCCTTACTAATACGTACCGTGCGTTGTCCCACGGTTTTCAAACTTCCAAATGTTGGTCAATAGAATCAGTTCAGGACCGAATTCTATTTCAAGCACCACTATGGATGACACACGGAGGCATGAACGCAAGAGGCCTAAGCGCATGAATGAACTTGTTCATCAGGGGGTCCCCAGCGAATGAGTTGTTTCGTGTCCACAACTGGGTTAGTGGAGGAACTTTCCCAAGCAATGCAAGCGTCTGGATGATTCCAAGAAGCCTCCAACTGAGGAAACGTAGCCACACACACAACTGAGATCTGAGACTTTACCTCCACAAAGCCTCCATCAAAGTCATCTTCATCTCAAGAAGCTACTAGTAACAAGGGCACTACTACTAGTAGCAAGAAGCTACGAACGTAGCGACGCACTTGTTACTGACACTCCTGTTTTGGGTCCCTCCCTGAGTTCCGTGCCAAGGCTCCATCTCGGACTCTAATTGCTCCTTCAACACGTCCGGGTTGGTCCAGAAGCGCGACGCCACACTGGCCACTGTGGCGCGAGGATTGGTGGAGCTTAGTCCATTCGGCTCCGTGTCGTGGAGCGCTGGCTTCTGATCCAGATCCTCCAGGAAGGTGACGATGGACAGTAGGGAGCGCTCCTGCGGGAGCCGAGAAGAGGCTCCCAGCCGACTCAGTGCCTCCAAGTGCACATGCGAGTTGATATGCCAAGGAAAGGAAACGAGTACCCGGACCAAGTGAAAGCTTCAAAGGTGCTGGTTGTTGAGGGCCTGTCTCAACTCACCTTGGCCATCAAACATTAAATTGAACACATAGGAAAAGAGAACATGGCAAACTCCTCTTGACTTCAAGGTCTTTCCAACAAGCAAATGCTTCTGTTTCCCTCCGGATTCCTGCTGCTCTTGAAGCGCTCGCAAGGATCGTCTCAACTCGTGCGTCTCCATGGCTGTGCGGGCACCGCAGCAGCGCGTTCTTTGGACTAAACACGTCGCGTGATTTGAGCCCAACGGCTACAGCTTTCATTGAGACGGGAGGTAGGTATCTTCAAAAGGGTGTTTCAAAACATCACTTGCACCTTTTGATACACACATGGTCCAATGGTGCACATCTTCCGAAGGAGGTGCATGAATGAAGCCATGGATGTATCGAAGAGTTGCATCTGCAGGCTGCAGACCGTTGTTGACTCGTTCACTCCCTGTGGGTTGTTCCTGGCCTCGTTCCAGTGCTCATGGTCAGAGTGCTCAGACCCCATGGAGGTCTGTCCAGTTCATGTTCCGGAAGAGATGCTTTCATTCAACCAAAGCATTCCAACCTTCACAACAATGCTGAAAGGCAGGAGCACGAGTTGGATGCCCAAAGTCCATCTCCAGCACAGTTAAGTTTCCCAAAACATCTAGGAACCAAATCGTGAGCTATCCTGCGTCCAGTTCCTAGTAGCCTACTAGTAAGGTACTAGCTACCTCAATTTCCTTACTTAATCAAGTAGGCAGCTACTTAATTAAGTAGGGAAGGGGGGGAGCGGGCAAAAAAGACAAAGCAGGGGGGAAGTTCTCAACGAACTGGCAACTCCAAAGTTACTAGTAGCGATGGCCTCCATCCTAATTAGCTTCTTGCTACGAGTAATGAGTTCCAGGTTGCAACATGAACACATGGGGATCTCTCGCTTGCTGGCACTACCCTCTTCCATGAAATGGACGATTCTGCCATTAAGCCGAGGGCCCTGAGTGCACCTATCCCCGATGCGCTGCGACGTGTTTCCCTCACCAGTCGCAAAACCGACAGCGAGAGACAGGAGAACTTCGCTTTCGATGTCTTCGTCTTTCGCTGCATCCTTTTGCGACTTCAACAGAAATGGAGCATCGTTTTGTGTTGCAAAAGTGGTTCATCCACCAATCTGCTATCTGGATCATCCCCAGTGATCTTGGGATATCGACATCATTGACCCTTCTTCCATTAAAACCCATTGATTCTTACACCGATGCATCGTCTCTTCCACGAAGTTCCAAAGCGCCGACGGGAGCCTTCGGAAGCCAAGGGCTCGAAGACATCCCAGGTCACTGTGCAAAATACCGAAGGTCTTTGGATCTGCGCAAAAAAAGGCCTGAATATGCCTAAATGACTTTCACAGGATTGGAACTTCTTTAAGACAAAAAGGCTCTTTGCTACCAGTCTGTCGAATGCTAGGCCAACAATCCCTGCGCTTGGATTCAAAGCCTTCAGTGGTGGCGGTCTGAGCTGGATGGCACTGGACAGAACCGCACATTCGAGGTGTGGAAAATGGTCGTCTGAACCAAATCTGAACCAAAGAATTCTCTTGCTCCTTCTGGCTCCACAAGAGTTTGCACGCTAACATCAATGGGCTTCGGGTATTCAGAGTGAACATAAATGTATTGAGCTCTCATATGCAACGAGTGAATTATTGAATGCAGTTTCCGTAAAAATCCAGGCAACAAACCATCAGTGCATGAGCTATCCTGCGTCCAATATGTAGTAACTCAAGCAGCTAGTACCTTACGTCATTAACTAGGTGCTACTCCAACTAAGTATGGAGCCGGCTAAAGAATAAAAGCCCCTTATTTTCACGCTTTGGTCCAAGTGAGAGCTCCAGGCTCCGGGCTTTGGCGAGTGTCCATCGTCTGGAGAAGTAAATGTTAAGTTTCCCAAACAATCTAGTAACCAAATCACTAGCGCGAGCTCTCCTGCGTCCAGTCGGTCGTAGCTACTTCTAGGTACGAGTTGTGGCCCCCAACGGACCGAGCAGTCACGGGGGTTTGCTCTGTGTTCATTCTCTATTCTATTCTCGAAGTATTCGTTTTCCTATTCTTGGCTGAATGGAATTCTTGAGTGCTGTCCTCCATTCATCGACTTCCATGGCCATTCTCCCACCGGTCTGTCCAGGTTTTGCCCTTCGGGCAAGCAGGGCACTTACAGCAAGCCACGCCCTTGCCCATGGACTTGGAACCATTAACCTGTCTTGGTCCGCAAAAGAGGGGATCCAGCCATGGTCAGAAAGACCTCAGAGATGACACCTGAAAGTACCAAAGTCTCTTCCCTCAGACATCAGGGACTTGCAGGGGGCCCTTGAGTGATGTCATACGAAAAAGCGGTCAACGAGCATGTGACATCCTTTACAGCAAGAGCATGCAAGAACCCTCTACACATCATCCGCCTGTGATAAATTTCATGACAACTGATCTGGACAGCTGCCAATTTGCTGAACAGTCTGATCCTAGCCTCCAAGTTTCATTTATCTTTGGCACAAAACTGCGAAGCTGAGGGGTCTTTCTGGCCCTTCTCTGGGACTTTCCAAAACATCCAGTCCTGAAGAGTTTGGTGGGCCCTCCCGGAACCGCTTTAGAAGATTTCTCCTCCGAACATTGGTCCAACGCCGAATGAAACGCCGACCATTTCGGAGGAGTTGACCAATGTTCGATGGAGAGAGAGGCGCTTCGTCGCAGAATCAGAAGAGTGCTCTCAAAGTGCCACGGAGTCCGAGCCTTAGAGGGAGGGCTTTGAACAGCCACTGGGTCGTTTCAGCAACACCTGCCTGTGCTACCTGAGATGACTTGTCTTTTCTTAAAGAAGGAGCAAGGACGCTATGCTCGGTGGAGGGCAACGAGACAGACGCAACACCAAAGCGACGCTCGCGCGCACCGTGGTGTTGAGGTGTTGCACCGAAGCGACATGGAGATGACGTTGAACCAGCCGCGCACGAAGCCTTCCACGGCGCAGCTGGCGAAGATCGCGGAGACCACCTGAGGTTCGAAGAGCGACGAAGTCTCGCAAGAGCGAGGTTCGGCAGGCACACGGCGTCTTAGGATGTCTTAGGTGTGATTTCTTTCACATCTGCTCAGAGGAAATTTTGGCATCTTTTCGAAGTTCTCACCCTGAATCTACAGGTCATTGATGACCCAAAGGACCAGGACCCCAATCCACCAAAGCCTGTAGATGGCCATCATCCCCCACCACGAGATAGATCAACTAAAGCTCTTCACCCAGAAAGGCAAGAAGCTACTAGGAACAAGTGCATCGCTACTAGTAACAAGTGCCTTACTAGTAGTAACAAGTGCCTTACTACTAGTAACTATTAGTAACAAGTGCCTCGCCCAACCCTCTTTGGGCAACCGAAAGGGAGTGGGAGGAGTCGGGTCTCCCTCGACCGAGTCGGTCCGTCATGGCGCTGCAGGGGCAAAGCCATCGCCTGTGACCTCAGGCGGAGGGCGGAAGATGGAGGGCCAGATGGAATGCCGCAATGCCCTTGTTACTAGTGATGCATTTGGTTTTTTGTAGAGTGGAGAAACTGAAAGAGTCGACTAAAGGATTGGAAAAGCTAGATGCCCCCATGACGCTTGTTCTTAAATCGATGTTCTGATTGTGGACATTGGATTTGATGCTCAACTTCCCGCCACATAAGCACGTGGCTTCATCACGTGGTTTTGCCGCCATGGACTCTGTGATCTCTGGGTGCCCCTGTGAGGATTGCTTCGTCACTCCCAGACGTTGGATCCACAGAACATGAAAAATCCGGTCTTCAAGGCCACTCGTTTTGGTGGAGTCACTGTGATCTCCGCTCCGCGCTTCAGTGGTGGTCCAACTTCTCCCCACCTTCCCTGTTCACGTTCACAGGGCGAAAACGCTCCAATGACACGTTGGTCTTCCTTGAAGGGGGCTCTGTGAGTCGGACGGCCTTCGATCCGAAAAGGAGCGACCCTTCGACCGACGCACCGCCTCGCGCGCCAAGTCACATCTTGCCCTGCGAGGAGAAGACCCTTTGGCCAGTGTGGCACCTGCGAGACACGAGAACTTCACCCGAAGGAAGTTTTGTGTGAAGTTTCGCGTCACCTGGTGCTTGGTTGTTTGAGTGTTTCCTCTTTTGCTTCGGGACGTGTGACAGGTTGACCTTTCCTTTCTGTGGCCGTTCCTACGTGTAGAACTTTCGAAGAAAGCCACAGCCAAACCATCGAAACTCATCAAGAGGACACGCAAGAGCACAACACCAGAGCGTGGTCTGCACGACATGTCCAAGAACCAAATCAAACAAAACAATTTACCAGCTGCACAAACTTAGGATGGCCCCTAGTCGCTACACCTGTTCAATGGGGGCACGTTGGATGGTCATTCGTTCCATCAATCTCAATCCCGACCATCTCATAGCTCAAAGCCCTACCACTCAACACTTGCGTTTGTCTCTGAACTATATAGGCATGAAGTATGCCAACCGCCCAACGTGGAATAGTTGTTTTTCCTCAAAGTCTAGGAACCACATGAATAGTGCGAGCGCTTGAGCGCTTCCCTTAGCAGGTTACCTGGTTACCTAGTAGTTTGTTTAGCCCTTACTGAATTCAGTAGGCGCCTATTTACTTAAGTAAGGGGGCAACGGGCCCAGTCGAATGTCCGCCCAGCCAGGCCTTGGGCTTGGCGAAGAGCCAAGTTAAATCCGCGTTGGTCTTCTCCAAGGTCTGCTGCAAGCCATAACTCTCGCCCTGTGTCCTTGGAGATGTGAGTAGAGTGAGTAGAGTGGAGGTGTTTACTCGATAGCTGCCCTAAGTCTAACCACAGAAACATATATTCACGTCTTCACTTTCTCCAAGATGCTTGCCCAAGTAGAAGTTGGTGTCTAAGGGCGTTCCCATGTTCACATATTCCACTCGGCCCTTCGTCTGGGGATACCTGAGCGCGCTCAGGAAACTTCCGCATCGCTTTCGCTTTCGCCAGGTGACACCGGCAACAAACGCCGGGGCACCGTTTCACGGTGCCACAAACGGCGAGACTCATGGCCTCCAACCTACTACTTAGGTTTTGGGACTAGTCAGGTGATTACCCTCGAAAGATGGTGACACTTTTACTGGTCTTGATCACGTTGTCACACAATCCGTCGGCTCTTGTTGAAAGTCTTTTTCTAGCTACTAGTAGCATCCTTGCTACTAGTAGCGATGCCCTTGTTACTAGTAGCTTCTTGTTCTTAGTAGTGATGCACTTAGCTACTAGTAGCATTCCCTTGTTGAAAGCCTTCGAAGGACGACACGGAACTTCGACCAGCGGGTGAGGGCACTGGGTGTAGAGGATGTCCAGCAAACGCTCCTCGAAGCTCTTCTTAAAGGCTTCGTAGTCCTGCGGATGAAAACCGTTGGGGCACCGACCGATCTATTTGGAGCTCATGGTATTCAGGTGTGAAGGAAACTAGCTGTCTGCACAGCAAGGGCAAGTCCTTCTCACAGCCCCAAACGAAAAAGACATCAAACATGACAAAACAACTTTTCAAAGGAAGTTTAGAGGAACTTCCGTGCTACGAACATTTACATTAGCTGTAATTCTAGCAAAATTGTTCTACCACTGATCTCTAGCTCTAGTTCATTGTTCTACCATTGATCTCTAGAGGAGCTAGAGCTAGAGCTATGCTTCACTCATCACTCATCACTCATGCGTCTGACTGAGGGACACGAGGGACACGCATGGTGGAAAGAACCGGGACACTCCAAGAAGGTCAATTTGTTCTTTTTTTGGACACTTCCGCCTCACCATTTCGCCCGGGAACTACGGTCTTCACACTTTTGAAATCCGCACATCGTGTCATCCCATACCCAGCGGCCGCTTGATCCCGCACGGTCGCCTTCTTTCACCCCCCCATGGGACGGGGGACCGGGCCTGGCCGCGGTGTCGAACTTTGGTGCTCTGCCACTTCTCGAACCAATCCCAGGGCACATCACCTGACAAGGAAGATGGGAACATCACCTCACCAAGCAAAGGACGTGGCCATGATTTCTTCGGAAGGGGAAAGGAAGGTGGAAGTATATCGTGTTTTTTCAGCAACAGTTCTTTTCTGCAAACAACATCCTTTTGAAAAACACTCCTATTGGTCTCTCCGGGCGTGGGCATGTGTGACGCCCCAATGGGAGACCTGGCCATCTTGGCCGTCTTCCACTTCAGGAATCAACAAAACCTATTGAGTCAAATGATCGAGCAAAACCGGCACAAAAACGGAATTCCCTATGGTAACTCTTTTGGTTCTTCGCATAGCTTTACAGCGTCCCGGATGCCTGTGTCATTTTTTCAGACTTTCTCTTAAAAACACAAAAGTGAACTACACATGTAGAGAGGGAGACAAACAAAAATAGATAGAGAGACCACTAATGCAAAGTCCATATCAGTTGAAAAAGACACCTGTCCTGTCTCCTGTCCGTCAGGTCCCACCTGCAACCACTGCGCAGGTGCATCGATCCGGGTTGCGCTCATGGTAGGAGGGGTCCTGCGGAAAGGGTGCACCTTTTCGACCTCACTCGGTGAAAAGAAAACACACCAACGTCGGTCTCCCCCCTTTGGCTTAAAACTAGACTCAGTAGACACTCGATGAAGCGCCAAAACACTCAAAGAAAGAGTCTCAAATCCGCTTTTCGAGTGATCCAACTAGTTTATTCCTTGGACACTTCCAAGCAGTCTCCGCTTGCCAGCCCCCGCACATGGCCCGGGTTTCACTCCTTTGAAAATCATCGCGACAGAACTACAGTATCCGAAATGGTGGGATCCCTTCAAACAATTGACAAATTCTACACGCCGCTCCCTCACCAGCTCTACAAGTACCTGCAAGAACAAACGAAGCACGGAAAAGATCCTCAGCTGACACGAAGAAAACCCTAAAGAAACCAACGAAAGGTACAAAAACATTCAAGAAACATTACGTTTTGAGACGCCCCAACACTGTATTTTTAAATATGTCACCATGATGTCACTGATTCGGAAGATGTCGACTGGAGCCGCTTCGGTCCTTGGCGCTAGGAAAGGCCAAGCCCACATAGCCGAAGGGCGCCTCGTGGTCCGCGTGGAACTCCGCCATGCGCCGTGACAGGTCCTCTTCGACGAAGGCGAAGGCGAGTTCCGTGAAAACGGAGCGATGGACATACTGCTGTTAAAATGATTCTTTTAACAAAGCTGAAAGCCGGAGTGACATTTCTGCTCTGTAACATGCTAGAGCTGCTCAGTCACCATCTCCCATATGCATACTCACCCTCGAAGCTCTGCACATCTCCTACCCAGGCCCCCCAACTCTGCCTCACCGGGCAGCACCCACAGGTTGTTGCTGGGCAAGTTGAGCTCCGCGGCGCTTCCTCGCGCGCGGATGGGGGCTACGGTGAAGCCATGGCAAGCAACATCCTAAGTGGCCAAGAAGACCAGAGACCAGGACAAAAGACGAAGGATCAACGGGGACCAAGGGGATCAGGGACCAAAGGACTTAAGGAGTTGGACGCCAATTGAGTTGCTTTTTGCACCACCCGGCAGGGTTCGGGTAGTTAGACCTACCCCATCGTAACCTCTCCTGCTGCAGCGCACGCTGCAGCAGCCAGGACAGTGACAAACACAACAGCAAACAGCAAAACATGACACCAGCAACACACACACACACAATGACAACACTAAGCACAAGCGCTAACAACAACTACACATACGACAAACGAGAAGTAATGACGCATACAACGTGCAGTGACAACACCAAACATATCCCGCCAGTTGCCCGACCCAACGCACAGTACCTGACAGAACGACAAACACCCCGACAAACGGCAAACAACGCTGCACACAACGACACAAAACGAAAGATTATCACAACACGTGTAGTACATGACAACGCACCAGGAGTTTGTCCTCGACAGCAATGAGACACCGCCATGAGACACAGAACAACAACACCAAACGTTCTTCCGCAACACACTGTGGTCCAGGGATGCCTCGCCAGTCACCCCGGAAGCAGTTATCCAACCACTGGGCAGCTCGGGATAGCTCGAGGTTGAAGTAATTCTTGATAGAAATCATTGTCTTTATTTTGATAGAGGTCTATTACTTGTTTATAGGTATCTGTGAAACTCGGATGACCGTTGATCCCAATCCCGCACCGGATGACCGGCTCGAAACGTCGGCGCCAATTCAACAGTATCACATGTTTCCATTGCTGTGCTCCAAGTCGTGCTCCAACGAGGCCAACACTCCGATCCAGATCACCACTGCCCAACACTACACTGGCCAGAAGAAAGTTGCGCTTCTTGATGTTGAAACTCATGACAACCCTATCCCCCTAGAATCCTACACCATGAGACAAGGGAAGGTGTGGGCGGTCATTTGTCACCCCGG
>CAXAMN010016891.1:500072-530548 GCA_963970005.1 Durusdinium trenchii
GAAGCTACTAGGAACAAGTGCATCGCTTCTAGTAACAAGAAGCTACTTGTTCCAAAGGGATGCTTCTTGTGGACTGCCCTCCTGGTCTGTCCGCGCGCCAAGGACCAAACAGCCTTCAACTTGCCATTCCTGCAGTCACGAGTTCGAGATGTCTCGGAGACGAATGACACATGCAAACCGCTTGGAGGGGCATCGCTACTAGCAACAAGAAGCTCAAAGTTTAGTATGGATCGTGGCCTTTCGTTTTGGGTGGTTCCTGAGAAGTGTTCTTCAACGAATCAACGAAGACAAACTTTGATCAAGATTCTTCATTCTTCTGATTTTCTGACGATCTTCTCTTTCAACACTAGCTCTTTTCATTTCTTGCACTCACTAGCAGCCATCGCTACTAGGGTGGAGGCTATCGCTATCAGGTGGGAGGCCATCTGAAGGACTTGACTTGAAAGCACTTCCAAAAAACCTAGTAACAAAGAAGCTACTAGGGGCTCCTGGCATCACTACTAGTAGCATTCTACTAGTAACAAAGAAGCGAGCGGGTCCAAAGTCGAAGGAGCCGCGATTCAGAAACTAAGACTTCGCTCTATCGTTCTGTGCCTGGTAGAGAAACAGGGCCCGGTCTCATGGGTCAAATGATCGTTGCGAACGAAGCGCCGCCCCCGGGCGCTTAGCGCCCGGAATGTTCGGCGAGAATCAAACGTCCGTCAGGTTGAATGATCGTGTGTGGGATGGTAAGGTGCATGGGATTTGTGGATTGGAGCCCCACGGATCTCACCCTCTGCACTTCGGTGCGGGCGAGGCTTTGGTGTTTCTCCCAGACATGTCATTCGGTGGTTTCCCTCGGGTCGTGCCTCGGTCCCGAACCGGGTCGTGCGTGGGTGGATCCCGTTCGGGATTGAAGTGACATGATCCAAACCTCCAAACAATGAAAACGATACAAGTGTCAGAACACCACACGATCCATCCTCATCCCCTGACCAACCCCAACGACCCCAACCTGGTGATCTCATCCAATCGCTCACTCGCCGGCTTGGACAATTTCATGGCCGGTGCTGCCAGCAGTGGATAGAGCAGCTTTCCTGAAGCCGAACAATGTTCGTCATGGCCATGTGGCAAAGGCTTTGACCAAAAAGCACAGGTCCTCCGTCCTCCAACCTGCTAGTGATGGCCTCCACCCTAGAAGCGTGGCCTCCAACCTGCGTACTAGCGATGGCCTGCAGGTCCATGGCCTCGTGGTCCATGGCCGCGACAGATTTGCGGAATCCATCCATGGCGGATGGCCATCCTTCGCAACGACATGTCGGGTCTACAATTCGACCGCTGTGGCGGATCCAACGAAAGAGTCGGAGGCCCACGACTGTTCGAGCGACGGAGCCCCCGACGGCAGTCGCGCTTCTCCAAGCATCTGAGCCAGTCGAAGGGCAAGGTACGCCAGACCATGGTGGGGAAGAACGTGACCATGGCCGCCTGTGAACACATGTGGTTCAAACGGTCGGAGATGGCCATGTGTTGTTTGCCATCTCCGCACTTCAATCCTGAGAAAACGAAGACTCTTTTGGGTCCACGTGTGGATGATCATCGCTTCACTAAAGACTTTCAGACAGAAAGCTGGATCGCCAGCTTCAAGATTCATCAAATTCTCTTATCTTCACACCCAAAAGCTTCACCTTCCCCCCACCGGCACCGGCATCGTCCGTTTCTTCACGAGCGAAGCGCCAGCGCCGACTCGGCCTTCAAGTCTCGGCCATACACGGCGATGGCCTCGCGTTCTTCGGGGAACTTCTGCTGCAAGACTTCCAGCCATTGCTCCAGGCCATTCCTTGGAAAGCTACTGGCATCGCGACTCGAACGGAACAAGGACGCTACGAACGGGGCGCTCCTGGCATCGCTACGAACGGAGCATCCTTACGACTAGTAACAAGAAGCTACTAGTAACAAGTGCCTTACTAGTAGTAACAAACTAGACGCTACCAGACCATTCCTTGGGAGCGGAGAGCGGAGAGAGCGGAGAGAGCGGAGAGCAGGTCGGTCGTTGGTCACCGGAAAAAAAGAGATGTGTTTTTTTTGACGAAAGAATCAACACGAAGACATCTCCAGCAAGACCATTCAACGCGACTTGCGAAGCTTTGGATGATTCTCAACACACAGTAGATTGGTGGTGGGCAGCCTACACAAGTGGAAAGCACATGAAAGAACCCCGTTTACAGCTGGGTGCTTCAAAATCCTCCCCCCCCAAAGAAGTCCATGGCAACAACAAAGAGATCTAACACAAACCCAACGAACAGACCGTCAACACACCCCCAACACCACCCACACCACGGATCTGGGTCAACACGACCGGTCAACACGAGCCATGGGGCGGAACTCCCAGGTGATCCGAGCCATTCTGGAAGACCACCTTGTCGTAGATGCCCCCCGAACGCGCCTCAGAAGACAGGCGGAGGCGCGTTGAGGGCGGGTGGGACACGAGGGACCTCGCGTGTGTGGTTCCAACCCCCAAAGCTCGAAAGCATGGGGTTCACCATGGTTCAAACGACCAGCAAAAGTGCGAAAAGGCATTCACAGATGTCTTCATTTTTGGACCACCTGACACGAAGCGTTCTGTTTTGGAGCTGGGACCATGGGGAAGCAACACTAGTGTTCTCTGCAAACATGTTCGTTGGTATGGTTGGTATTGTGTAGTTTGTGGGAAGGTCCAAACGAGGCGGTGATGTTGACGAACCTTGAAAAGCCACCCAAGACCTAGTAGAAAGTCCACCATCAAGTCCCCCAGTAAGACACTCCATTCCTCTTAGTACCTTTCATATGTGAAGATATGAGGGGTGGAAGACAACTTGGTGAGAGACAACCAGGAATCACCCCCTGTTTTGCTTTCGCCGTTTCCAGCGACTGTTTAGGGCCCAGACCCCTAAACAGTCTCAAGACATGGGTTGAATAGATTTTGGACAAGTACAGCTTCACCATCTCCACGAGATTTTAAGATCCAAAAAGTGAAACACACGTTGCCTCACCTGCCCCGTTCAAAACCGAAGACAGTTCTGACGATTCTGAACACTTGCAGGGAGGAGCAAAGTGATAGACCCATTTTTGCAACCTTCAGGAGGCCTTGGAGTGCACAGGAACTTAAAAGTATAATCCCTAAAAAGTCTCTGATCTCTTTCACCGCAAAAAACACGCATATGATTTCCGAATATTGGTCATACTCCTTCAGGTTTGGGCTGCGCAAAGTTCCCTCCCAGAACCTCGGGGAGAGAACCCAACTTAAAATAGCTGATCCAAGTCCAACAGCGACGACTTGTTGGAGGCACGTCAAGGTTGGTGAACTCCACTTCCTGGCACCGAGCTTCGAACCGCTTCAACCCCGTTCCGGTTTTCCCGCTTCGGTCGTTTTCCGTCCTTCTTCACCGGTCACGGTGATCGCTTTCAGATATCAACCACAGAGTTGTGCTCGGATGGACCGAAGCTTTCTGCTTGGAGGCCACTAACAATGCTTTCGTTCGCTTCGGTCGTTGAAAGCGTTTACTGTTTGATACCACAAAAAACATCGCCACCGGAGCTGTTTGTCTTCGTCTTGAAGCGCTCCTCGTTGGTCAAGGAATCCACGATGGATCGCAGCTCGGCCCCCTTCTGCATCTCGCCTCGCCGGTTCGACGTCGGGAACGGACCAGCTGGACGACCGACGGGTTCACATGTGGACAGGGCCAACGACGGGCCGGAAGCCAACCTGTCAGCAGAGAAAAAAGCTGTTTTGGTCAATGAACATGTGGAGAACGTGAAAGACAGGGTGCTTCTATAGTGCTTCTGTGTTCTACACTTGACCATAGCCATCAACATTTTTCATGTCAACCAAGACAAATGCACGCGTTTGCACAGCCATTCGTCGAAGTGACAAAGATTTGATCCGGCCCAAAATCCAAGCAATCAGCAACCTGTAAACCTGTAGCCTCTGAACCCCCAAGAACCGAAGCAAACATCACAGGACCCTCCACGAACCCTGTGGAACCCTGGTTTTTGAAGCAAAGAGCCAACCGTCCATGCCCAGCGTCAGAGCGAACCGTCCGGATTCCGGGCCTAAGTAGTGGAAACCGGTCTCGAACTCGTAGCCTCAGTGGCCGGACATCACCAGCAGACTTGGGAGAGGGGGGATGACTGAAATCCTCCAGTTTGGTACCACTTTTAGTGGTTTAGTCGATGCCTGAGAACACTCAAACCATATTGCATCTTGAGAATGACTTTGAGGTGACAGAAGGAACGCTCGGAACGCTCCCCTCGATTGCCTGAAACACCACTTCCACACGCTCCGCGCGTGTAAAAGACCACCCACACCGAACCGCGCCGCTGCAGTTGCTATCAAAGATCTGTGTACGTCGCCCGGGCTACGTGGTGCTCACCATTTACAGCAAAGCCCTCTTGGGAATCATTTCACCTGTAACAATAAAGCTTTCTAGTAACTAGAAGCTAGAAAGCTTTATTGTTACTAGTAGCGATGGCCTCCAACCCAATAGCGATGGCCTCCACCTAGTCGCTTCACAAAGCTGGGTGCTTGGGTCCCAGAAGAACTTCATCGGACACTGAGAGCCATCTGCCCCTACAGCAAACCTGAACCCATCCGATGGCCAACCATTTTGAAACCCAACCCATCCGAAGCGATCTCACCCAGAAAGCCTATCCAAACAAGCTGTTTCCACTGGGTCGACGTATCATGAGCCCCTGGACCTAAAGACCGCTTCGGGCTTTGAGCGTTTGGACGGCGGTTGAAGTCAACCTCTGTGATATGCTGCGATGATCACTGCCACCCTGGCCACATGGTCCTATCGCCGGCCGAACTTCGCGATCCACTCACGCCCATCGCGGCGGTCTGCGCGTCCGCGTGTCGCAGCGATCTGCGCTGGAGCTGGGAAGGCCGTGCAGGGGCGCCTGCGCTGTTGATGTCGTCATGGAGACGGGGTAAATGCATGCATCACCTCCACCCATCATCACTGGCTTCTCTTCAAACGCGCTTCTCTTTAGAGATTTCAGACCAAGACTGCTCCACATATTCGGCGCCACGTCAGAATCTCTCCATCAATAGCCAAAGACCATCTGCCTGAATCAGGTGCAAAAAGACATCTGCCAAGAGCGTCAATCAGGGTGCGTCTGCTCTTCAAGGTGTTGTCCACATCTGATCATTCAAAGGTTGAAGAACCCGCCCAGTTGAGTACCCCACAAGGTCAGAGGGACACCGTCTCTTGTGGCGCCAGTTGGACTCACCGGTTGGACGACCTACGCCACCGGACCCACTGGACTGTTGTCTCGGACGCACTGGGCACCGGGCCATGCTCGGTGAAGCTGTGTAGGCCGCCTCCGGCGCGGTCGTGCTGCTCCAGCACCAGGACCTGGACCGATCGACCAAAAACCGCACTTCTTCGAGCCCAAAACCATGACGTTCCGACGTTTGAACCGCAGTGAAAAATGAAAGCTTGAACCGGACCTCCCGAAGTGATTTTCGCACTCGACGCGAACCAGATCGATCGCGGATGGCCTTGCGGCCGAAGTTCCCCAGCAACACGGCCAACGAGAGGCCTGCAGGACCTGGAGGACACGGTGCGATGCCAGCGGCACGGCGCAACGAGCGAAAACCCAAAGCCTTTTGAGGCCATGTACGACGTGTACAGTGTACCAACTAGCCCCGTTCGTAGCGGCCGATCGCTCCTAGTAGTAAGGCCAGGAGCCCCGTTCGTAGCTTCTTGTCAGTGTGCGTCAGTGATACCAACTCCATAGTGCCGATGTACCCAATCCGGCACGAGAGCGGCGCAAATCCGCCATGAAAATGAGATTGGGATCACATCGCCACCCTCACCTCTCATCGTGTTTCTTCCGGTTTCAAGCTTGGCCACGGCAAGACATTCCACCTTCGCCCAAGTGGCTGGAGGGAAGCTGTGCCAACTCTTTCGGGGACTCCTCCGCCCGGGAGCCGGTCCCTCCCCGCCTGCACCGATGACGATGGCATCGGCCTCGGAGGGCAAGTCCTGCTTCCGGAGCCCTCGACGAATGAGGTCCTGGCCGGTTCCGGGGGGCCGCGTGGGCCGCGGTCCAAGCAGTGGCCGGTTCAGAGAGAACCTCGAGGTTCGCGTGGCCAGCGGCGTAGAAACCAAACGGGGTCCAAAGAACTTTTTGGAGAACGTTCCAAAGAACACTGGCTTTTTCACTGACCCCTTGAGCTTTTTGGTGACTGACCCCTGAAACATCCTGAGATCACGATTCGCCGGTGCCCAGCTGGCCATTCTCCCCAACAACGGTGCCCCAACAAACCATCTCTCTCTCTCTTTCTGTTTCGGAGTCTCACTTCTCCATTTCACCCGTCGTCCTCAACAGGCTTGGCTGGCGGAAAGGCCTTGCAGCGCCGTGCACGTGAACGCCACCAAAGCACCACTGTGACGGTGGCGGCCGCAGCGGTGGCCAATGCCACGGTCGTACTGGAGCGGTTCATGGGGAAGGAAGCGATTGCGAAGGTAAACAGCGAGTTGGAAGTTGGAAGTCTACCTTCAGCTTCTCAAGCTGCGCTGCTTGGTGTGTGGCTTGGAATTCGTCGGAATTGGGCATTGGACGTTTGCCAACGATTGACGTCGCCAACCTTGAATCACTCCGCGGGATTTTGAGCTTTCGACACTGCTGAAACAGGTTCCGTCTGAGAACCTTCCGGACCACTGTGATTGGACCACGTGAGTAGGGGGAGCAGCACTACAGCTGTTGTTTTTACTTCAAGAGCTGAGCTGAGAGCCACAATGGCTAAGTCACGAGTGGGACGTAACTGCCAACCTACTTAAGGGATCGGTGGTAGAGTCAGCTGGATGATCCCGCTATAGAAGCTTGTCCTTATGGTGTGTACATGCAATACCATGACCCTTGGACATGGAAATCTTCTTCCAACAAAGATGTCATGAAATTCTGGAATTCCTGTCAAATGGCATACCACATGTATGCTGAACCTGTTGGACATTTTCTAGAAGACTGATTGGCTCCAGAGGTTCTCCTGGCGGTTCTCCACTGCTGCGGATGACATATCTCCAAGTCCTGTGCTTTTGCATTCGTCAAGTCCTCGAAGTTCACACCAGCGACATGAGGCGGTTCCGGGTGTGTTGGGCGATGTCGACCACCCTTTCCTGGGCGGCACCAATACATGGAGCGGAGTGGTCCACCAGGTTCCACCTGGTTCAATTGGCCCTCGGGTGTTTTCTATTCTTTTTTGGGCAACGGCCGCTGTGAAAGCATGTTGGGATGAGAAATCCACCCATTCGTGTTAGCATGAGTTGACAGCTTGAGGGTCGAACCCACAGCGAGAAAGACCAGCCCTTTGATCTATACCTATACTTCAGAACCCCAAAACCAACCACTTTCCCAGCAATTCCCTCTACCTCGGTGCTTTTCTTCTTCCGCGGTCACTGGTCAGGAGCCGCCGAACGCTTCGACGGAGTCGGCTGGGCGCATCGTCTTGAGGCGCCGCTCGGGCGAAGTGGGCTCGGGCGGCATGATGGCGGATGGGCGGAAGCTGAGGGCGGGACGACGTTGTAGAGGGTGATGAAGGGTGGAAACTGGCCCGATTTCCTTCGGAAAGCGTGGATTCCAAGTTGGATGATGCGTGCTAAGGCGGTCACAAGAATGACCCACTTTGCCTAAGCGACCATTTTTCGGTGAACCTGATGGCCCAAAGAACGGACACTTGGTGCCGAAACGCCTTCAATTCCTGAACATTTCATTCTTTAATATTTGGGCTAGCCGATAAATATAAGAAATGTATAATATCGTCTAGCCTTTTTATATTTAATTTCTTTTATTGATAGGCTAGGCGATATAATTCATTCATATTACTGGTACATTTTTTGGACACGCTGGTGCCACACTCTTGCGCAACACTATTCTAGCACACTGTTGTGGGCCACTCTTGTGCGTCACTCTTGTACAACATACTTAGTTTCTCTCCTGCGCGCGTCGCACGACTCGAACAAATGCGTGCGACGACCGTGCGACGAACGAGCACGGGATCCCTGGTGGACGGATCCGAGCGTCGTCGACTAGCGCCGGATCCGAGCGTCGACTCCCGTTTCTCTTCTGGTTGCAGGTTTGGCCAGAAAGCAGCTGTGAAGCACAGAGACATTCAAGAGAGACCTTCCGTTTTGCAGAGACCTTCAGCACCAAACGACCACCGAGACGTTCCGAACAGAGTTTCACGGTTTCACTGCGAACGGTTCCGTGCGTCCAGGGTTGGTCCGTCCGTTGTAGCAGCGGTTCCTGGACCCGTTCCCATGGGACCAAAACCGGTAACGAAACAAGGAAATCCGAAGAGGGTCGACTCCGGCGACAACCAAAAGCCACACAGATGCTTTGGGGCCTTGCTTGCTTGCCGCTTGCCCTGTGACCCGGAATTGGTGGTTGAAGAAATGGTTTGTGGTTTTTACTTGGAATGCGGAAACAAACCAAATGAACACATGATGAAGCTCTCACTGCCTATGCCGATTCTTTTGCTTCGTATTTCCTTCATGCCGCCCGCGCGTGGCAGAGAGATCCCAGCAGTGATCTTGCGAGTTGGTCATTGAGTCATTGGTCGTTGGGTGTTTTCCCTCTCCAGACGTACTTGGGTATACTCAGATATACTCTACTAGGACCCTCCTGGTGCTGGCCAGGCTGTTTGGAGACCCTAAGAGGTGGTTTCTGGGCACCTGTTGTCACCAGGAAGCACCTGTGAAGTCGGGTGCTGGTACGCATGCTTCCAAAATGCTGCCCAAACACTGCCCAAACACCGAAGGGGAATAGGTGGAACCCCTCCCAGGCTCCGAAGGGTCAGGGTCCTTGACGTCGATGACTACCGTGCTGCTCGGATACAACGCCCAAACGACAATAGCACTGATCAGACGGAATTGGTCACCGGCATTCCGGGTCCAACACTTTGGTCCAAAGGAATGGCTTCCAGGTTTCCCCCCCGGAACAACAGCAGGGCTGACGGCAGTCGGTCCACCCGCACTTAAAACAATCGCTCGCTGGTTTCAGGCACCACCAAAAAAGATCCCACGATCGGAGGCCGGGACCCGAGTGCAACCCTGTGGCCGTCTCCGCTGAAAGCTTCTAGTTACTGGAAAGCTTTCTTGTCGACTAGTAGTGATAACCCTCCAGCTAGTAGCTTCGGTTCCTAGAAATCCCGAAGTCCTTAGACTGGTCTTTGGGCCCCCGCCAATGAGATTGGTCTTCGTTTCGGGACGGGTCCTGAGACGGGGTCACACGGCGGGACCTCACGGGTCCGCGATCGGTCCGGCCGCCGAAGCGAATTAGATCTGTCCAGGGTATTTGGCTAAAGCCTTCTCTGTCCAAAGAGCAAAGACCTTCGTCCAGGTTGGCTTCTGAAGTGATGTTGAGTCGATCGACCGGACCAAAAAGGGATTGAATGTGCGATGAACACCAGAAATTTGGGAAGTTTCACGCTTCATGTCCTCCAATGAATACCTCAACCGTGGACATTTGGTCAATTCCTCATAGTCCTTGGTGAAGCTACCAAACTAATCAACACAAGAAACCTCCAGTTCTTTCAATCCAAAGCCAAACACCCCCACATCGGAATTCTTCTTAAAAGGCAAAGCGCTCTGCTGCGTTCGGATTCACCATGCTGCGTCCATGCCGCTCTCTGTTTTTGTTCTTGCGATTGGGGGGGAATCTCCAAACCGAGAGATGCCCAGGGCTTCCGACCACCAAACGTGCCCCGTCCCTTCATTGTTCCTCCACTCACGCAAGGGGATCTCAAAACCACCCGTGGATCTGTACAATCAACGCGCAAGCGTCATCCCAGTGGTGAACTCAAGTCCTAGCGACCTAGCGCATGCTAGCGCTGACTGGGGATGTAAATATGATAGGTCTCCAATCTCATGGTTGATAACCGCGGATCCACCTGGGTGTCAAGTGGGATGGCCCCGAACATGATCAAACACGCCTCTTCTTCTTGAAGAGTAGCACAAAAAAAGACCCCACCATCCTCCAAACCGATAATCACCGCAGCTCAACCGCATACCTAGACGTGACGAGGATTCAATGCCAAACCAACACAGTCTCCGAAGGGTTTTCCACCATCTTCATTCGCGCCAAGTGCACAGCGAAGTGTCCGAGCCGCCCTACATCTCTCCCACGGCATACCTCACCGTCGTCCAATCCCGGGGGCGCCAACGCCCCCCGCCGGAGCTTTCCCCGAAAAACGGCACTCTTGTCCGCCCCGCGGGCGTTCTCCGGGCGGAAAGCCGGGCAGGTCTTTCGGAAGCGAGCTGGGGAGGCGTTGGGGGTCGGAAGCTGGTCCCAATTCTGAGGAAGATCTTCGTTGCACTCGAAAGGAAGAGGCCTGAGGAGGTCTTGTCGACACCTGAGGAGGTCGCTTTGAACCTTCTTGCGGGGTCATAAACAGGTGATGGCGAACCCTAAGACTGACTTAAAAGTGCCCGTTCACCTTGCTCTCTTTGATCTCTTTGGAGTAAGAATTGCTGCTGTTTGAAGGATCACATGGCTGGTCCTGACCGGCTGGGCGACCAAACATTGGGTACGCCCTGTCACCTCGGGCCGGCGACGGCCGGGCCGCGGGCACCGCGGCGGGTGGGGTCGTCGCCTTCAAAAGGCTGCTTACCTGGACGGAAAAGGGTGGAGAAACGTGTGGGCTGGGAAGCCGAGACCAGGTCTCTTCTTCCACGGCTTGGGACTTGGCTTCGGATCTTGAGGTGATGAGGGTCGAAAAAGCGATGTCTCCTCCCATCCAGGCGATGCTCAGTAGTTTTAGGCCTTGGCCATTTGGATTTGGCGTTGACTTGAAGGCCATGCCATGTCCTCGACTCTGAGACCAGGTTGCATGCAGCACTGCACCAACTGACCGACAGACTCAGACATTTTCGACAAAGGACACTGCTGGACGACGGTCGCATTCTCTACTCTTTGACGAACAAGTTGAAAACAAATCACTGGCGAATAAAACATAATCTATCTCCCCAAGTAATGGTAGGACGAACCAACAAGAAATAAGAACAGCCTGGCAATTCGACGTTACTCCTTAAAAAACTCTTCTCTCTCTCTCTCTCACTTGTCTCTTTTCATCTCTTCTGTCACATCTGTCCATGTTCTTCTCTCCATCTTCCAACTTCTAGAATCTAGAAGGTGAGTCTACACCCATCCCAGTCCGCACCATGTCTCCCGCCTCTGGTAGAGCATGGGTGGCCAACAGCTCACCGTCGGCGCTGCGACGGTCGTGAAGGCGTAGCCACAGCTGGGCGCTTCCGGCTCACTCTCCTCCGCAGGTAGGGGAGGCAGGTAGGCGGAAGCCCCGCGTTTTTAGGTCGCCTGGCATCCATTTTGCTTGATTTTGACCAGGCGGGCGCTCCGCGCCCGGAGGGTGCCTGCAGGAATGCGAATTCTTCGCTGTGTACGCCACCACAGCTTGTAGGTTCCGGCTGCGTTCATCTCAGGTTCTGTCAGAACTACCCAAGTAAGAGTTCTCAAGGTTTGTAAAAAAAAGTCCACAAGTCCTTGCCATTCTCCACTTCCATGTGTCCACTGGTTGCCAGTCGCGCGTTCGTTACAAACCAACCTCGACTCCCGGACAGCGGTGCGATGCTGCGACCTCCTCGCAATCCCAGAGTTCTGCGATCTCTTCCAAGATCTCCTGCCGGTCTCGGGTTTGACTGGTGGCCTCCTTCACGTGGTTTGGACGGCGCCAGGCGCCAACAAAGAGGGCACCCCAAATTCGAGAAGGACACTCCAAGCTGGGGCAACCCCATCGAGTGCGATTTCCTGCCTTGAGCTATACTTTTGAGACGGGACTCGAAAATGAGGTCACTCATCCATGTCGAATACAGGTCCCTCTCCAAAAAAGAACATGGTCCTTCACCAACCAGCGCACTCCACAGTCCGGTTTAGGACACCATCCATGCAAGACTCCAAAAAAATCGAAGAGCGTATTCAATACGCCTTGGCTCCTAGCTTCTTGCTACCAGTAGCGAGGACCTCCAAGCTCATAGCGTCCTTGCTATGCTAGTAGCTTCTTGTTCCTAGTAGTAAGACCAGGAGCCCCGTTCGGTGCGTCCGAACGCCGGACTCGAGTCGCGATGCCCGACCATGCTCCGTTCGTAGCGCCCTCTTGTTAGTAACAAGAAGCTAGGAATTACAATTCCAATTAAATTCTTATTGTTACTACTAGTAAGGCACTTGTTACTAGTAGCGAGGCACTTGTTCCTAGTAGTAAGGCCAGGAGCGCCCCGTTCGGGTCCGTCCGAACGCTCCCCGTCTCCGTCCGAACGGCCCCCGGAGACGCCTCGACGTTGAACCCTTCAGCGGCGGGGTTCGCGGTGTATCTGAGCGTCGTGGCGACACACGGTCGCGTCGTCTTCAGGGGAGTTCAGGGCCCGTGGGGAATTCCAGCTGATTTTTACCGTTTTAAACTTGACATCGTTTCCAGCGAATCTGAAAAAGACGTGAAAGATTCTGAAAAAGATCCGACAGTGGAATGTTTTCACTTCTTCACATCACTTCGATTGTGCCAGTTTTGGGAGCGTTGATCCAGCTACTGGTGTGCGGAAGTGACCAACGCCTCTAAAATCCCCTCCTCAAATCCCAAGAGTGGTGAAACTTGAGGCCAGAGGGGGTGAACGAAAGCTAGCCGGGCTTCCGGTGGTCTGCTGCTGGTGCTGCTGCTGCTGGTGCTGCTGCTGCTCTGCAGGCGCCGGGTCGTCTGCTGCTGCTGCTGCTGCTGGCGCTGGGTGGTCTGCTGCGGCTGCTGCTGCCGCGGCGTTGGGTATGCTGCTGCCGCTGCTGCTGCCGCCGCTGGGTGGTCTGCTGCTGCTGCTGGTGCTGCTGCCGCTGCTGCGCTGGGCACTGCAGATGCTTGGTGTGCTGCGACTGCTTGGTGGTCCCGCTCACCGCGCGCAGGGGGGAGTCGAACCGCGGGGGGGGGGGGTCCATAAGATTGATTTAATCAATTATTTGAGGTTTCTGAAGTGCGTCCACCCCGTCACTTAACTTGCTAAAGCAAGAGCAACTCCAGCTAGCTAAGGCTAGCTTTCGTGACATGTGGCCGATAGGGGCTACCAGGGCATTTCCCTCCTTTTGAGCGACTATGGATCATGCATGATCATGCTGAAGGCACCGCATGAGTGCTCATCCCAATCCCTTCTCCCTCCGATCGTGTGATATCCTTGTCGTGGTGGTTTTAACAAAATTCAAGTCCAAATGACATAAAAGGCTTTACTCCAGTCTTCTTTGTGAACCACTCGAGCTTTTGGATGAGGGAACCCCCTAACCCCCACCTGGACAGGCCTCGTTGACTAAACCGCACGGGACCGGTCCGCGACAGTCCGCTCGCTCGCGACTTGCGGTCCGTGCGACTCGCCCTCGCTGATGGAGTGCAACAGTCCGGTCTGACCTGTCTCGGCGACCGAAAAACGTTCGCCCGGAGCCATTCGGTGCGGTGGTTCGGTGCGACGGATGTTTGGAAGAGAGACGTGCTCGTTGGATTGCAGTCACACATCCCTGTTGGTTCAACAAAAAACCGGACCCGAGCGACCACCATGCTTTCCCCTCTCTTCCCCACCGGAAATCTGGCACCATCCTTTGTACCTCTGCACTTCGCTTCGTTTCGAAGTTTGGGATTTGCTCCACGCCCTCCTTCCCTCCAAACCAGTGGGGGCGGAACCTCTGGGAATCCCAACGACCCAACGGACTGACCCGGACGTGCGTCGACCCCTGCAGCGGTTGACTTCCCGTTTCGACACACCGAGCGGCTTTCGGCCATCCAGCCCAACTTCTCCATGGCCCGGTAGCGCAAATCCAAACGCTTCTGACCTGATTGTCCAGAGACGAAAAGAGGAGAGAGCTAGAGGAGAGCATCCCCGAAGCTGTCCAAGATAGGGGATTGGGATGGTGTCTGACACAGGACTTCGGTGTCTGAACTTTCAGCTTCGACGTTTCGGACTTCCGTCGAAGTCCGGAAGCTCCTCAGGATCCTACTTGGTCGACGTAGGCGAACGAAGCGAACGTGTGAATAGCATCCTTCTTGGGAGTTTCAACTGAAAGGTGTCCCCAAAAACGAACAGCTGGTGTCTTCCGTTGTTATTTTCACGACCGCGGGAACCAACGATGTTGGGGTTCCAATCTATTTGCGTCCGAACGCTCCGTTCGTAGCGATGGCCTTTGTTCCTAATAGCTTCTTGTTACTAGAAGCATCCCTTTGGAACACTAGTAGCTTCTTGTTCCTAGTAGCGTCCTTGTTACTACTAGTAAGGCACTTGTTACTAGAAGCGATGCACTTGTTCCTAGTAGCTTCTTGTGCCTATAGTAGTCAGGCCAGGAGCACCGTTCGTAGCGTCCGAACGCTCCTCGTAGGGGCGCTGCGAACTCGCTGTGTCGTCAAGCATCCGTCCCCACTTCCCCAGTCGTCGCAAACTCTCCCCTCCAGGACGGGGCACAATGAAAAGACACAAAGAAACAATCGGTCCTCAAAATTTCCATGACTATTTCATGAGACATTCCGCTGGCGGATTTCAGCGGATGACTCATCAACGGAGGGTTTAGGCAACTGAACCATTATCCGAACATGTCCGTACTCAGCAACCCAATCCACAAGGTATGGGTCAACGAACCCCGATCCTCCAACCTCTCATCAAAAACCATTTCCACCGTCTGAAAAAGGCCAAGATGCAAAGGAAGTATAAGGCGCAGTCGGTGAAGGAATTGCAGTTCTTCCTCAAGAAGTCATAACCTCCGCAGGTTCACCACATTCCGCGTGAACAACTGCCTTCTCGGTGAGGCTGCCCCCCACCAGCCGCCCGCTGTCCAACACGCTGTCGGTGAGGGTTTCCCTTCGGTCACTGGTGCTCTTGCAGTCGCCGGGTTTTGGGTGGATCGAACCTGGAAGCAATCCCCGTTGTGATGGCGTACGTGATCATTTTACGTTTCAGGAACAGATTGAACAGTTAACAGCATCTGCACAGCATCCGCTAAATCAATGACCAAAGACCCTGAGCTGAGCTACTGAGCTGTCGGCCGAGCTGCGAGGACGAAGATGTGTGACTTGTGATCCCCAAATACCCCTTGAAAACAGATGTTTTTTATAAATACATCTCTTCATTTTGAGTGGAGGAACAAGGGGAACGCGCCAATCCTCGAGACTCATTCTCCAGCGCTTCGCCACCAAGCTGATTCATCAAAGATCGACAGAAAAACCCATCTGTTGGACATCAGAACCGCAGATGTTTTTGATCCGCACCATCCTGAACATCATGTGTCATTCTCCGCACCACGTTTTTCCAGCTTCTTCCTTTTTCCCGCATGAACGGCCGTTCATTCTCCCAATTTCGCTCCAACTCGGTCCGTTGAACTCCCAGGCACTGCCAGGCGTGAAGTGCTCGGACATGAAGTTCAAGAGCTCCTGCCCCGTGGCCTCGCAGTGGACACCGGCGCCCTCGTCGTCGTCGGGTTGTACTGCGAAGAAGGGCTCGTGAGTCGCAGGACGACGCGAAAGAGCTTTGTTTGGATCGGGGAATGGTCCGAATGGTCATGAGCTTTATCTATTGGGATGCGCTCACTCCCTGTAATTGCCTTGAACAACGAACCCAATGCGCTCACCCAATTCATGAACCATCACCCCTAGGATTGTCGGCACGGAATTCGCTACAACACTTGCCGGAGTGAATGCCGGTCACCGAAGGAAGCGACATCTACCTCCTCCACCTGGCCGGATCTACCGCCCTGCCTTGCTGGTGCCTACCTTGATTCGCACGGCCTGTGGGAGCAGGCCGGGTGATGCATCACCTGTCTGTGATATCATGTCCTTCCCAACATTATTCAACGCTCGTTTTCAGGATCTTCATCGCTACACATTCTGGAGAGTGCAAGTATGGTGGGCGGGCATAAAAGAAACAGTGATCAGAGTGAGGTAGTTCCAAACAAAGCCTTTGTGCAGGAACGACTCAGGAGAAGATGAACAACTCAGAACCTAAAGCAGTCCACTCTAACTGTTGGCATTTCCAGCAGGAGCTGGAGCATATCAGTGAAGCTCTCACTTGGATCTCTGCTGCTTTCCCCTTTTTTTTCCATTTTGGGACGTGCCACACACACAGAATAGAGGTGTGGCGGACCTCATCGTAGGCAGGGTGGCTCAAGACGTTGGAGGAGCATCGGATGCCCGTGGAGCAGAAGAAATATTCCTCGCACAGCACGCGGCGCACGCGACGCTACTAGGAGCAAGGATGCTACTAGGGGCTCGTGGCCATACTACTAACAAGAAACTACTAGTAACAAGGAATCTTACTAGCAGCAAAGAAGCTACTAGTAGCTCCTGGCATCGCTACTAGTAACAAGGGCATTGCTACTAGTTTGTTGGGCAATGTTTTGTTTGTGCCCTGTGGACCGAAGTGGCCGATGCTCGTCTTCCCAACTGGCCCAGCTTCCTTTTGGTCGTGCTCCCAATTGGTTCGACGGGAGTCCAGAATTCATGTCTTCGCAGCGTAGCACTGTAGCTTCTCAAAAGCATCCTACTCCGCCCTGCTTCACATCAGGGTGTGCCAAAACGGAAACAAGGTGACAAGGAAATTCACTGGCATGGGGTGACAACGAACCCCTTCAAGCACCGCCAGCACGATCGGACGGAATAGTTCAAACCCAAAGCACCCTTCTCCGCCCTCCGCCGCATTCTGACTGAGCTGATTCTCCGAATCGGTGGGTTTCGGTGGCCTTTGGAGTCATCTTTGGGGGTGTTCCTCACCGTAGCGAACAACCAGACTAGTGGACAAACTTTGCAGCGAACCAATGAAAAAACTGATGGAACATCGACCGTACCATCACTCTTTATTAACTCAAAACACAAACCTTCAAATAGTCGATCATCTCTCCAAATAATTCGATCATTCTCGGTCATAAAACGTGTCATAAAATGTCTCTGGTTGAGTTTCCAGATTTCACCCACAGCAGGCTCCATGTTCCCTGCCACTACTGGGGGCGCGTGGTGACGGGCTGGCGAGCAACTGAAAATTGGTGCCCACCCAAACAAATGCTCGGTTGTGTGGTGGGTTTGGTGCAACTTTAGGTTCAGGGGAATTGCTCATCTAGTCTTACCCGAAATCATTTTCACCGGCACAAACAAGTGAACGGATTCTCCGGAAAAGAACACCCACCCCGCCACAACCGTCGGCTCTCCGCACGTCCCGTCCGCCACGTGTGCACCCCGCACCCACCGCGGGACGCCGGAGGACCGCTCCTCACCCTCGAGCAGGATCGAGGTGTGGAAACCGCCGAAGCCAGCGAAGCCTGCGCCGAACGCCGCAGCCGAGGCCCGCCTCGGAAACCACGCCTCGTTCCACGGAAGACCTGAAGACCCGAATTCGCACCGTCGGAACGAATCTTAAGAAAAAGGTCGCTCGAAGCTGAATGTATTGCATGAGTTGGCCAAGAGCAAGCACAGAAAACTTCGCGACTTCCTGCACCATTCATCCTTCCTAGATCAACCTACTCACTGAGGTTAGCATCAAATTCGGACTTCTGACCATGGCCATCCGCACTCACCAAGGTTTTGTGCACGACGGGTCACTCCTGCACGGTCGTCCAAATCGGTGCGTGGCGCGCGCGAAATTGAACCCCTGCGCACTCGGTGCCATCGGGTCCAAAGCACGACCGACTGCGCACCGAATGCCTCGGGGAGTGGCCAGCAATTCCACCTTGAGGCCTCGACGCGACACCGTCATGTGGGGCGCTGAAAAGCCACCATTTCCCTACAAGTCAGGAACTGACCTCATGAAATACTGGAGATGGTCATACAAAACCAATACTTGAGGTAAAAGACCAGGAGACTGGACCTGGGTCAGACTGGACTTGTAGGGATTTGGACCGGCGTCGAGGGGACCAAACATGATGACACAGGGGTCGGAGGCGAAAGTGGCGACGGTGGGAGAGGACCTCGACCTGACGACGACGGAGGGAACGCTGCCTGAGACGGAGCGTTTTGGAAGACGTTCGGATGTCTTGGGCCTTCTACCGGGGACAGCGGGTTGCTTGTCGCTTGGCACACCTGGGAGCCTCCAGAGTAGCCTGCTGCAACTAGCTGAAGGGAAGCACAAAGGACTTGGCCCGAACCGCAGAACACTCCTTTCACTGCAGTGGTCGGACCGGCTAGATGGATAGGGATGGTGGAGCATAGCCTCCATATCGCGCATCCGAGCAGTCGGCTCGCGCAGCCCCTTCGCCCAATCCTGTCCGGCCTGAGGCAGATAAGGACCTCAACTGCTCAGGTTTGGCCTTGTTGAGCACTTCGCAGCCTCCAAGACGGTGAAGTGGCCAAGTGAGGTGAAGTGGAGGAAGGGGCGAGGTGAAGTGGATCACATTGTATAGAGAATGCATCCACGCCACTGCGCTCCTCTGAAGTCCGGGCCTAAAGACAACCCCTCCGCGTGTCGGTGCTTATAACTACTACCATAAGAACCCCTTGACGTGTGTCCACACTGTTTGGGGAAAAAGTTTGATGATTGATCCTGAAGATCTTGACCAGTGACAAGCTGGCGGAACTCCGTTTCCCTGTCTGTCAGGAAGCGATGGAGGTCCACACCGAAGTGGTGAGGTTTCACAGGCACGGGATTTTTGAGTTTGAGTCACACTTAGAGAGTACATTGAGTACATGTGATGTTTCACACATGTGCTCAAGAGCTGCTTCAGACCACCTATACGCAATCTACAAGCAATCTACTAATCTTTCTCCCAGGACCTGTCTGCAGTTCTCCAGCTACTTCATAAGACCCACTTCATTTTCAACCGCTTGTTGGAGCTTCGAAGTGGGGGTGTGAGCCTCTTCTCCCCGCGTTTCGGCGCCTCTGAGCTTCCCCCCCAGCAAGACCGGGCCTTCGCGGCGCGGTGCCGACGTTTTGAGGCCGACCCAGTGCTGACGGACCCAGCGACTGCGCAGGAAAACAGGTGCAAATGGTTTTTGATGGTCCAATTTGGGCACATCATGTCTATGGGAACATCATGTGTTTTTGTGGTGGGTGAAGAGTTGGACTCACTTCGAAGCACTGCCGGTTCTGGCCCAGACGCTTTGTCCATCATCCAATTCCGCCCAAAACGGAATTCGTGATGGTCGGGTAGATCCCACAAGACGATGCTGCAAAACCGAAAAACACCCTGCCGCGTTTTGAAGGAAAGACATGAGCGAGACCGGGTCTTTTTTTGTGTCAGCCTCACACTCAGTTGGTAGCTATGTAATTGTCTTCCTTCCGTTCCAATGCCGACCGAAAGATAGGCCATTGTTCAAAATCCTGGAATTCCTTCCTGATGTTTTTTCCAATACATTCATTGACAAGGAATTCCTGGAAGTTCCTGGTTCCCAACTGCTCGAACTCATTCAGAGACTTCTTGTTAACCACGCACATGGTGGGCTCATGCTTTCAGACCAGCAGCTGAAGGAGGGTCTGGCATCTCCCGGGGGGCCCGGAGGAGGCCCGGAGGAGGTGGGAGAATTCTTCAGAAAAAAGAAACACACAGAAGCTGTTCATGTTCAGCTGTTCTCCTATAGCTTCAAACGAATCGAACCCAAACACCAGCCCTGGCCGTTCTTTTTCCGACACCCCAAAAAATGGACCAACCTTCCACTTCGTCTGGTCCGAAGACACCGAGGGGCAAATCCGGGCTCGATCTCTCTCTCTCTCTCTCCAAGCTTTCGGGCCGGTCCAGTTCCACTCACCGTTCTCCAAACGTAGGTCTTGGGGCTTCGATTTCGCTCAGGCCGTTGGGAGAGCTCGATCGAGCTGGCGGTGGAACTGGACCAGCTCCGCTCCGAGCTCAGACCAGCTCCAACGAGCGGAACCAGCTCCGCTCGTGCGACAAGCGGAGCTGGTTCCGCCCTCCGCTTCCCCCGGTCCACTGGGCCGTCCGAGCGCTGCATGGCGTGCTCGGAGCGAATCGTTGGCTCGAGCCAAACTGGTTGGGTGACACCGGGCTGGCTCAGTGGTGGGCTCGGGTGGACATGTCCACGGATTCTTTAAGAGAATGACTCAAAACTGTGTTCATGGGTGCTTTTGGTGTATGTTTTATTTGCTTTGCAAAGGATAGAATGACTCTCAAATAGATGGAAATTCACATGAGTCAAATGAACCCCAAAAACAGAGTTGCATGGCACGAACGAAACAGGAACGAACCAGTTTGCCTTCGTGGAGAAACAAACCCTGAGTCTTCACTCTCTCAATGTCTGGAACAAGCAGAGTCGTGAGTCGTCCACCGACAGGTCCAGCGACCAGAGCATTTGAGGCATCAACATGTCAGCGAGATGGAACGCCACCGTTGAGACTCCATCCATCTCACTGAGACAACATCAATCTACTTCTTTGAGACGTATTGGTGTATTAGAGAAGTGGGCCCCGTCCATGCCATTGCTTGGCATGCAGACGCTCTTCATATTAGGTTTTTGCCCCTGACAGAAGGTCACACCTAACTCATTGTAGATCGGTTGATCATTTTTGGATTCTTTTGGGACACGCACGTGATCCGAGCGTCTTTCGCATTCCAAGAACAATAGATGGTTCTGCCAGTTGTCAACTCTAAGCCCCAAGGAATCTTGTGACGAGAAAAGTCCTGTCAATCGGATGACTTCCAGTGAGATCTAGTCGAATGACATTCTCCCTTTCTAGACCTAAGGCCAGCGAAACACTCTTCACTCCTCACCAAAATTCAAGAAGTCCTTGCGTCACCCGCGGACGCGAGAATCTTTCCGTCTTATCCCTATTCACTCTGGCGCCCGCAACTGGATCCTATAGCACCAAGATCTCCATCCATATGGGACCCTTTCACCCTGTCGGTCGACCGCCGTGCACCGACCATCGCCGACCCCCAAACGAGATCACGTCATGGCACGTGGACCCAGACGGCGGCGTCCGTCGCGGCGCATCGTCGCATCTCCCTTTCTCAGGTCATCTCGCTGAATCTCAGGTCGTCCTCCAGGGTTGGTAGGCCTCACGCCGCGTTCGTGGCGATTGGCGGCGAAACCGAGAGGCTCCGACGTTAGGCGACATATATAGGCGTGGCGACCCAGGGCGTTGTCTCCTGTTGTTGGACCACGCTGCCACGCTGCCATGGGGAAACAATGAAGTGGAATGGTGGTTGAGATAGGAGATGCAAACGCTACCAAGGAGCAGGTTCATGTTATTTCATGTTATTCTGGTGGCCACTTGAACTGCCACGGTGTTGAACCTGATTTCGTGGAATTGTAGCCTTCAAAGTGGTTTCAACGTTTGTTCGGGGGCAGGAGGGCGCTTCTTACGCGGCCAAAGGCTTACAATTCACAAAATGACTCAATGGCATCCCCCCAAATACCTTAGTTTTCCTCAATGCAAATAAAAGTTCTTCTCAAGGACCCAGAAAAACAACACCAGATGCTTTCTGTAGACGACCGTAGACATCCGTTCCTCCCAAGTCGTTGAACACCGACTCCACTGGACCGGTCACCAGCGCAGGTGCCACGACCAGGTGCCTGAAGGCCGTTCGGCCATGAGCACGCCGGAATCGTCCAGGTTGGTGCCTGCGGTGTGCGGTGTGAAGATGGGTCTCAACACCTGATAGAGAGGAGATGAGTGAATTGTTGTTTTCTGCCTGGAGATTTCACAGAAGATGTGGCATAGGTCAATGATCATGACATAGTTCACATATTATCTTGCTATGCTGGTCCGGTCCTTTTTCCATTCTTCCACCACAGCTGGGCTTTTTCGGGTTCAAAACTCACAACCGACGGAGCCGCTTCACCTCTCCACTCGGTGGGCACGAAACGTTTGACCCCTCAGCCATGATCGAAGGTGAGGACGTCGAGTGGGAAGGCCTTCTTTTGTTGGGGCATAGACTATATAGGTATATGGTTTTTCCTGAGGCACATGGCTAGTGCCAAAAACTCAGGACATGTTTGATTCTTCACCGAACCCATCTTGATGAACCTTTGTCATGTTCAACTAGCAGATTGATCACCCCCCGCAAAAGAGATCCACAATAGGGCCCCCCCATCCATAGTCTACTTTACTCCAACATGCACGGTCCTTTTCCCAAGATGTCAACAGAAAAGGAGGACCTGCGGAAAGCACCTGCGGACCCCCGAAGAAACGCGACGGTTTCCACGTTCGCTGCGGACTGCGCTGCCCGGCCATCCGCCTTCGCGGGCGCCACCAGGCCGCAGCGCGGTGTGCGCCCGTCGCCCCAGGGCGGCCAGGAGGGCGGCGGCATCTGGTGGAGTGCAGGGGATCTGGTGGGTGGGTGTTTGGAACAGGACCAAGGGATACAAAGTGGTAGGTGAATCCGCCGACCCCACACCGTGGGGTGAGGCGTGACTGTCGATGTTAGCCTTAGCCTTAAGCCTTAGCCTTAGCCTTAGACCTTAGACCTAGTCCTTAGCCTTAGACCTAGACCTTACCTCCCCTACCCCTCCGGACCCTTGTTGGAGTGACGAAATCCTGCCGGGAAAGCGACCTGGATTGTCCAAGAATCTGCCATCCCAATTGATTTACATCTTGGGGCACCCTCTCGACCCGCGCGGGAAAATAAGCACGGTCCAAAATGGTCCTGGGCTCGAATCCCGGGCTGGTCGCGGCATGGTCCCGGCCAATGCCCTTGCTTTTTCGTAGATTTTGTCACGTTTTCTGTTGGTTTATGAGATTTTCAAAGGCTTTTCTGGCATTTTCCTAGGAATGCTCTTGTTGGCTTATGAGATTTTCAAAGGCTTTTCTGGCATTTTCCTAGGAACGCTCTAGGCTTTGTCTAGATTTTGTTATGTTTTCGGCTGGATGCTTTTCCAAGAATTTTCCTAGGAATGCTCTAGGCTTTGTCTAGATTTTGTTATGTTTTCGGCTGGATGCTTTTCCACGAATTTTCTAGCGCTTCCTCTAGTTTTTCGGCTCCCAGATTTCTGCCAAAAATTGGTAACCTTTTGCTAACCTATGGAACTTTCAAAGGCTTTTCTGTCATTTTCCTAGGAATGCTCTAGGCTTTGTCAACCCACCTTTGCAGTTTGGCCTGCGAGGGGTCCTCGGCGATAGAGTGTGCCTGGAAAGCAGGATATAGACGCGGACTCGTCGGTGAGCAACGCATCATCATCACCACGGGGTTCATGCAAGAGATCACGTATGGTAAATCTGGGAGGTACCCAAAAAGTCGACTTTTTGGGTACCTGCTTTGGTGGTGATGGGTTGGGTTACCGGGAGAAACCGATCGATTCAGCACAAGTCCGGGCGCCGAGTCGACTTCCAACGCGTCACGGGGTTCATGCAAGAGCTGACGTCGGATGGTAAATCGGGAGGTACCCAAAAAGTCGACTTTTTGGGTACCTGCTGTGGTGGTGCTGGGTTGGGTCTAAATTCTTGGGCAATGATATCCTTTATCGGGACGAGGGTTCAGCACTACGGGGTTCATGCAAGAGATGACGTCTGATGGTAAACCTGGGAGGTACCCAAAAAGTCGACTTTTTGGGCACCTGCTTTGGTGGTGAAGGGTTGGGTCTAAATTCTTGGGCAATGATCGGGGTTCATGCAAGAGCTGACGTCCGATGGTAAATCGGGAGGTACCCAAAAAGTCGACTTTTTGGGTACCTGCTGTGGGTGGTGCTGGGTTGGGTCTAAATTCTTGGGCAATGATATCCTTTATCGGGACGAGGGTTCAGCACTACAGGGTTCATGCAAGAGATGACGTCCGATGGTAAACCTGGGAGGTACCCAAAAAGTCGACTTTTTGGGTGCCTGCTTTGGTGGTGAAGGGTTGGGCCTAAATTCTTGGGCAATGATCGGGGTTCATGACATTTGGGAGGTACCCAAAAAGTCGACTTTTTGGGTACCTGTCTTGGTGGTGCTGGGTTGGGTCTAAACTCTTGGGTAATGATATCCTTAATGGGGACGAGGGTTCAGTATCACGGGGTTCATGCAAGAGATGATGTCCGATGGTAAACCTGGGTCAAAGTTAGCTGAACCTTAAGCCTTAGCCTTGAGGCGTGACTGTCGATGTTAGCCTTAAGCCTTAGCCTTAGCCTTAGACCTAGTCCTTAGCCTTAGACCTAGACCTTACCTCCCCTACCCCTCCGGACCCTTGTTGCAGTGACGAAATCCTGCCGGGAAAGCGACCTGGATTGTCCAAGAATCTGCCATCCCAATTGATTTACATCTTGGGGCACCCTCTCGACCCGCGCGGGAAAATAAGCACGGTCCAAAATGGTCCTGGGCTCGAATCCCGGGCTGGTCGCGGCATGGTCCAGGCCAATGCCCTTGCTTTTTCGTGGATTTTGTCACGTTTTCTGTTGGTTTTTGAAATTTTCAAAGGCTTTTCTGGCATTTTCCTAGGAATGCTCTAGGCTTTGTCTTTTTGGGTACCTGCTTTGGTGGTGCTGGGTTGGGTCTAAATTGGTAAACCTGGGAGGTACCCAAAAAGTCGACTTTTTGGGTACCTGCTTTGGTGGTGAAGGGTTGGGTCTAAATTCTTGGGCAATGATCGGGGTTCATGCAAGAGCTGACGTCTGATGGTAAATCTGGGAGGTACCCAAAAAGTCGACTTTTTGGGTACCTGCTTTGGTGGTGCTGGGTTGGGTCTGCACTCTTAAGGCTAAGGCTAAGGCTTAAGGCTAAGGCTAACATAGAGCAAGGCTAGCGCTAAGGTTCTATCCCTTGGGGGTCGGCGGCTGCAGGCGGTAGCCTGGTAAATAAAACAGCAACTAATAGCAGGACTTGAATAGCGGCCGGACAACTTGACCGGTCTTTCACAAAAAAGGCACCTACAAAGGACCCACCTCTGATGGAAGGCAAAAGAGACCAAAGCATTCTCGTACTCAGGTTTACTGAAGTTTGGATTGGGATGAATAAGCGGTCATTGCACCCAAAGCAGGGTGAAGATCCACACGACCGAATGCCTCATCAGCCGCAGTTGGATCTCTCTCTCTCTCTCTAGCTAGTCTCTTTGAAGGTGCATCAAGCAAGTACAGTCAGTGTGTCAAACACGGTGTGCTTCTTCTTCTTCTTCTTCCTTTCGTCGCCTTGCGGTGCCCCCCGTTTCCCACACCCACTCTCCGCCGAGGCACGGGAGGAGGCGCTGGACACGCTGCTGGACACCGAACGGGACACCGACAGCGTTTGGCCTGGACGGTCGAGAGTCGGACGGATCTTGGGAAGAGATGGAGGGCGTGAAAAAGGACAACTAACGATATTGTAGTATATAGTATATAGTATAGTATAGCATAGTCTCATCTTGAAAGTCATGTGACTCACCTTTCTCCCTTAATTGATGGTGCCCAGTGGCTTCCGTCGCCGCTGGTGACGCTTTAGTTCTTGGATCCCCAGTCTAGGGAGAAAGAACTGCTCAGGTCGCCCCAAGCTGCGCTGCCAAAAACCCTTCTTTAGAGCCACAACTCATCAACCCCTGTCCTGTCAGAAAAGACCAGAACTTCGAAGGATTTGGACCATTCTCCCATGCACGACGGCCCCAATTCTGCAGTTCTCCCTTGCATCGGCCATCCGCGCTTCCAGGTTCCTGCCTTCGGGCGGTTCAATACAATCCTGGCGCTGGGAGCCATACCCAAAGCTTACGTAGGTCGTGTTCGGATGAACCTGTTCGGATGAAGGAGACAGTTTGGCTTCCAACGCTGTAGATCGAACCGTTTTCCTTTCTTTTGATGGTTTCTCCACCCAGCTGCATGTGTGACCACAGGTCACTGCTACGCCGAGGACTATGCTGGAAGTCCATGTGGTCTCCGTGGGTGGCTCCAAAAGGTTGAGTCGAAAACCCGAGCTGAACGCCTCAGTTTTTCAAAGAAAAACCCCAGCAAACCGCTCAACGCTTTCAATCCTTTTCAAATACCATCAAACCATATCAAACTTCTCTTCTTCAACCTCACCCTCAACCAGCCTCTATTTCGGCGTGAAGAACACTCTCCCCAGGCAAACAGCTGGCTTGCCGCTTCCGGAACCGGGGATTTCAGGAAGGAACCGGGACATGGGTCACGTCCTCCCGGTGACGCCGAACGGCCGTGGCCGAAGACGGTCGGCCGCCGCTTCGACCTGCCTCGAAGGTGGGCGACTCCACCGTCCGGCCGTGGAGGTGTCCCCCTTGCGGACCGCGCAAGGGCCAGGGCAGGCGGAAGTAGAGGCCGTAGGCCACCGGTGCCAGGAGCCCCAAGATCGTACCTGGCGGGAGCTTGGGAAGTCGTGGAAAGGGACGAAGTCCATTCGGGCCATTTGGGGGGTGATGGAAAAAACGTGTGGTGCTGGCAATTTGGGGTGCATTGATGGAAATGAGGGGTGCATTGAAGGAGGGCGAACGCTCGAAACGGAAGTGTCATTAAGCCTTCTGGTTCCTTCTTTGGTTCAGCCGAGGCGGCGCTGATGGACCTGGTGACCTGGGCCTTTTCTCGGACAGCCAAGGTCTCCCACTGCTCTCCAGGTGGCTTCGGGAACGAACCAGGAGCCATATTGCCAGGTGGGGTAAGCCCAGGTCCGAGGTTTTTGCTGTAACAGGTTGAAGCCCTTCTCATATTGAAGCACCAGGTGAGGACATTTTGAGAGACGACTGACTACTGACAACAAATGAGGGCAGTGAGGTTTGGAAGAGCAAATGCTTTTCACGCCCCAAGCCAGCAAAGACTGCTCCGAGCGAACCGTGCACCGCTGCGTAGCTTTGCTGAGTCAGTGTTGGGCTGATGATCGTTAAACTTGGTCATCCTCTCTTGTTTTTGCAATATTCTCTAGATCAAAGGAGTAACCTCATGTCTCGAAACTGGATTCCGTACGTGCTTCTCTCTGTGCAACTGTATTGCAGTGCCAGTCAGGGGCCACCACCTCTTGCCGGACAGCTCCTGTTTTGGCAATCGCTTTTTGGCTGGAGGCCATCGCTCCTAGGCTGGAGGCCATCACTAGTAGGTTGGAGGCCATCGCTGTTACAAACAAAGAAATAAGAAAAGGAAGAACGGTCTAATATAGTTTGCGCATGCTATTAGGTTGGAGACCACTCGTCACCACTCCCCACAACACAGCGAGACATAGTCCCGTCGGTGCTTCTTGGACACCTTCGCCGACGGGTCGACGCCCCGGGCACAGAGGGCGAAGTGGGTGGCTGCATGGCGGTGTTGATCCGTCTGGGCACGCGGAGGGCGAAGGGAGACGGACGGTTGGTTTGTTTGTTTGACATAAAGAACTACTAATACCAGCACCCGACTTCACAGGTCACCACCTGCGACTGTCTTTTGTCTGCAAAAGCCACCAAAGGAGACCTGTAGAGTCGGGTCCTGGTACTTAGTTGTTCTCGGGAGGATGGCTGAGGAGTTGAAGCTGAAGTGACCAAGTGACCCTTGGCCTCTGATCCACCGATTCGCCGCGTACACCGGGGTCGAACCACCGGGGTACACCTCGCGTCTCGCGTCGTCTGCCTCACTGATCGGTGGCCACCGACACCGAGCGTTTGCCCCCAAGTGACTCCGCCATCCCATCGTCGGTAGCTGCCGTAGCATGTCCGACCCTACAGGGAGACCTCCATGTAAAACATGAAAAGGACATGACCAGGGATGTTTCATCACAACTATAGTTGTAGCGCCATGTTGCAGAACTTGGTCAAACAACATCCACATGTTTTTCTACACCATCCACATACCAGCATGAACGTCCCCCAAGGGTCACATCTGCCTGGTACACATGTGCTAGCAGGATGGACTCGTCAGGGAAGGGCCCCGGGAAGGGAGAACTGGGTGACCTGGCGGGTTTTGGGGTGCTTTCTACATAGATTCCAACAGCTTACACCCGCCAGTCATGCCTCCCCACGTAGTCTTTTTTCGCCTCTCTTGTTGTCTGGAAAGTCGCTGGACCGGCGACATGGACATGACATGGGAGCCAACGAGCCCGCTCCTCCCTTCATCGTCGTTCCAACACCCTGGCGGTGGGTGGCACCTGAGGCCAGTTCACCCTGCTGTAGGTGCTCGGTTTTGGACCACATGTTTCGGCTGGTCGGCAGTCATGGTCCCCTGGTGCCATGACCGGTCCCCACAGGTCCATGACCGCGCTGGTGCCATACTCGCCACACGCGTGTGATCGCATGCACATCTCCGGTTCAGACCCCACCCAGGTCGAAGCAAAGACCTCTCTCCCCGGTCCGGGGGCAACCCCCGACCCAACGGCGCCGAAACCAACACCCGCGCGCCATGTGGTTCTGCAAGAAGAGCCAGAACCTCGGGTCAACCCGGCCATGGCCGGGCCGAAGGTTTGAACCGGCTGAAAAGGACCGAGTCAGAAGTAAGTGTGCAGAGCCCAAGCAGCAAACGATTGAGGAGGTCACCGGCACTCAAAACCCATTTGGTCTGGGGCGGCTTCTCGTCGCGCCTTTTTCCTCCTCACCCATTGACACCCTACGACATCACTCCAATGAGCGAAGCTGCCCCGGGTCCGACACCGAAGGAACCCGGTCCGTCTGTTTGGCCAAGACTGAGTATGTCTGTCTTGACTGTAGTCTTCACTATCTGCAATGGCCAAGAAAGAACTCACATGTGAGCAGTTTGCCCAAAATGTACGAATCTTTTCAACAAACTTGCACAGGGACAGAGCACCCCACACCCAAAAGAAGCAAAATGACCCTTCTCCAACGACAAGGCATTGTCCACACTTCCTTCAACTTCCAGTTCACCAAAGGCACCAGGATCTCTTTAGATTCACACCCCTTTTCGTTCCGCTTCTTTCACCCCAAAACATCTCCCGGAAAACCATCCGCTCGACGACCTTTGGGCGTGTTCTTTGCTCTGTTCTTTCCAAGTGGCATTCCTGCAGTGATCAAGATGGCCAACACACAGGAGACCCACAGGAACACCGTGGCAGCTGAGATCCTGAGTACCCGACCCCGCCCAACCAAAACAGCACGAAGAGGGATTGGGTCAAACCGAGATCAGCGTTGAAGAAGCAAGCCAGGGCTTTGGTCGGGTTTCCAGTTCCTCTTCTTTGCCTAGCTGCTCAACTCATCTCAAAACGCCCCGCTCTTCTTCAACGAGTTCGGTCCAAAAGTGAGTCTCTTGACGTGAACGGATCGGCCAGGGCGTTCCACGAGTCCAAGCATGTTTGTCCTCTTCTCAAAGAAGAGAGAACCCGCGCCCCTCCGCGCCCAGCAAAGCAACAGGGAGATCCCGTCGAAAGCAGAGCCGCCATTGAGGCGGCTGAACACGTGAACCTCCCTTCGTCCGTTCGCACAGCGTCGAAGAACGGTGGCGGTCCAGGAAGGCCGGTCGACGGGATCTGAGGGAACGGAACAGCAAATTGCTTTGATCCATTGCCACGGCTCATTTTCGGTGGGCGCGTTTTGCGCCCCAAACCCCGACATCCAAGCGAGGAACATCACTTCATCGTCTTTTGGTGTCACATATGGCACAAAGGTTCTTTGTTTTGCAAAATATGCAGGGCCATTCGAGAAAGACAGGCGCTTGCAGCCATGGCTCATGAAGCGGCATTCCTGGTTCCAGACTCTCTTGAAGCTCTCCTGGTGTTCCACCACGAAACTGCTCAAGCCTGAGTGTTTTGAGGAGCGAAGAGACGGACATCTCAACTGGATCGGGTCAAGGTGAAACACATCGATCCATCCAAGCAAAAGTGGATTCAACAGATTCAATACAATGCAAAGAACGTGGTCAAAGAGGTCCGTCGCTCTAAGCAAGGGTCTTCAATGCAGTGATGCTCAAATCAGCTGGGGCAAACGTAGTGTCACTCATTATACGGTGCTGCTGGTTGTTGTCCCTAAGGCTGCAACAAAGTAACAACAAGAACAGGCCGATCTCCAGGTTGCCCTCAAAAGGACCCATCCTTAAGGGTCGATGGATTCTATGGACGTTGCCTCCTAGAGCCCAAGCAGACTTTCGTTTGTTTTACCCACCCTCTCAAATGCTTATCACAAGGTCTTGGCTTTGGAAATAGACCAGCAGGTAAGAACTGTGAACGAGAATATGCATTGATTTAGATGACCATGTCGGACCATGTCTGCAGTAGTATGCCACCACAAAATTGCAGTGTCAAAAAACAAACATCAGGTGTGGGTCAAAAGCTGCAAGACACGGGGAAAGAAACCAACAGGTCTGATCGTCTTTTTGAGATTCCTTCTGGCAGCTCAGACTTCTACGTGTGCCACGTGAAATCCTTCAGCAAGAAAACGCTTCTGAAAAGCATCGGGAGTAAGACTCATGACAGAAGCCAGTTTCATGGTCTCATTTCGACCTGCTAGAACACTTAAACGCCAGGTAAGCCGGTGATGGCTGTAGCCCAGAATTTGTGGACATCTGGCAATCAGTTGTGCAGAATAGTCTGGACCAAAGGCACCGACCAGCAGAATGTATTTAGGCTTACAATTCTTCTCAATGCTGTAACCCAGCACTGGAGGATGAGTGGCGACCGCCTTGGCAACTTGACGTCTGCTCAGACCCAATCTCACCAGCCACTGGACTGTGGGCTTCAAGTTCTGCTCGATGCTGTAGCCAAGGA